>JAJPUD010000349.1:563139-626074 GCA_023553655.1 Myrmecobius fasciatus
GAGAGAGAGAGAGAGAGAGAGAGAGAGAGAGAGAGAGAGAGAGAGATACAGAGAGAGAGAGATACAGAGAGAGAGAGAGAGAGAGAGAGAGAGAGATACAGAGAGAGATACAGAAAGAGATACAGAGATACAGAGAGAGAAATACAGTACATGGATATCATTACTGCCCAAGCAGACTTCTAACTTGGATTCCTACAGGTCCCATGAAGCCAACAATAAACTTAAAATATGAGGAAGATATTAACAGCCCCCTACCAATTCAAACATCCTAATCCAACAAAAGTTATTTATACTGGGTTCATAAAATCAGAGACTGAAAGAAGGAACTTTAGAAGTTCTCTAATCTAATCCCCTCACATTTTTTAGATGAAGAAATCAGGTCCAAAGTGGAGGAAGTGCTTCCTCAGGGTCACACCAGCAACTGCAAGAACAGCAGGGTCTCGAGATTCCAAGGTCAATGCTTTACCAGTTTCAACATGCTGCATTATTAGAGATACTACCAAAGATTATAGCTGAAGATATTCATTCAAAATAAGAGTTGCTGTTTGAAATGGTTGATCTGCTATCATTGAAAATGACAAGTTATATACATCGATACAATACCTGAAGGTTTAAAGGCCCTTCCAAAACCATTCTCTTCTTAAATTCCTTATATTAAGGTCATATATCCAGCAACATGGGAAATTATACTCAACTCTTCTGTATCCCTTACACATTACATCTACTCAGTTGCTAAATCTTGTTGATTCTACTTCCACAATATGTCTTACAATTCTTCCTTTCTCTTCACTCACACAATCACCACCCTATGCATCTTCTCTTGCTTAGGCTATTGAAATAATCTCCCATTTGGTTTCAATTCCAACTGACTCTAGGATAAAATTATAACCTTCTGTTTAGTATTTAAAGCCTTTTATAATCTGGCTCCAGCCTACTTCTATAGGCATACTGCACACAGCTCTCCTTCATGTATTGTATGTTTCAACTAAATTAGCCAATTATGTAGAATGCCTCATCTCCTATCTACAACTAGTATTTCTCATGTCCAGAATATATTTCTTCCTTATCTCCATTTTAGATAATCTCTAGTGTCCTTAAAAATTCAGTTTGTAAGGAAGTCTCCACAACAAGGTAGGAAGCATTTATTTGTCATATTTGTCTGGAATAGAACATGTAAAGGAAAGATGAATAGAATAAGGATAAAAAAAGTAGGCTTGAGTCAGGTTGCAGTGGATTATCATGTCTGATTTGGCTTAACCCCATCCGAAAACACAGTTCTAGCAAACTGTGTGGCACCTACTAGGCATAATGCAAAGTATGTAGGGAATTAAACAGAAAAAAAATGAGATAGTTTTTGCCCTCAAAAATATTCTACTGGGAGCAAAGCCTCTCCTTGCTCCAGTTTTGTTTTGTTTTGTCTTGATTTCTCCTTTACCACATCTTTCTGATTCTCACCCTCCCAATGTCTCCCTAATTGTATTTACTTTGTAGAGCCGTTGTATTTTATTTAAACTTGCATATATTGTTTCCTCTCATAGAATATAATTTCCTCAAGATCAGAGACAATTAAATTTTTGCCTTGGTAACTGGGCACTATTAAATAGGCATTTTAATAAATACTAGATTGATTGCCAAGATTTTACCATTTGTGCTTCTGCACACTAATGAGGATAATATTATATGTGAATACTATATGTATACTTTTCATAGGGACTTGAATAGTACTATGCAATTGAATACCAAATAAATGGTAATTGAAAATTCTGATAATAACAAAGAGGATATATCCTTAAGTGCTACTCTACCACACAGCCTGGCTCCAAGTCACTTCTTCTAGCTTTATTCTATGCAACTCTCCTTCAGATATTCTATATTCTAGCCAAACTAAAAAAGTAGATGCTTCCTGACCTTGTCTTGAAGGCTCCTATTTCCATGCATTCAGAAAGTTTAACCTCATGCCTGGACCATCATTCAATACCTGGTAGACACTATGCACAGTGGCTAGGGTATAAAAAGACAAAAATGGGACAACCTTTAACTTTAAAAGAATGATATTATATTAGGAGAAGCGTCTTTCTTTGCTCCAGTTATTTTTTTAACCTGAATCTTTTCTTTGTCTTTGTCACACTCTACTTCCTAACATAAATGAAGTAATTGTATTTCTGTCATATTTCAGAATATTAGAAATATTTTGAGGGTAGAGATTATGTAGTTTTGGTCTTTCTATCCCCAGGACCAACAAAGAAGGTATGTAATGAATATTTTAAAAATTTCTTTGATGGTCAGATATATTTTCTTCTTGAATATGTAAACACCAGTGTGAATATACAATTACTCTGGGCTTTAAATCTGAACTATACTTTCCATCTGTTCCAGTAAAACAACTGGGGATAGCAGCTGATAGTCACATAAAAAAGGTTCATCTCCTTCCCATGCCTCCTGCCCCTCCTTCCAAAGCCCTGAAGTAATTTATAAAAGTTAAGGAAGAGGTGAAATCAGACTTTTGCTCTTTTAAGAAATCTGATGCTAATACCACTCATCAAGAAGAAAAGGCTAAATCATGCTCAAGATATTTTAAAAAATAAAGGTTAAAACTTACCTATTGATTCTGCAAAAAAGTATCAAGAGCTAGTTGATCCATCTCTGGATAAAGAGAAGCTATAGTTTTCAATGTTAACCAAAACTGCAATGCAGATGGGTAACAATGTTCCCCAAAGGAGAAGAATTATCCTATTCATTAGCATTGAAGGCTGAATCAATTGAACAAAAACTAGAAAAACTCATCTAGTTTCTAAAGTTTCAATGATTCAGCACTTATCCCAGAAACTTATACCTGGCATTATGGGAAAAGAATTAGAATGAAAAGATGAAAAGCTAATTAGCTTAAGAAAGCTCAGAGTGGTTTTTATTCTACTTGGGTGTGAGATTCAGTGCTTCTCTTAACATTAAAGAATTCTAAGAACAGATGGAAGCCTTGAAGGCATTCACACAGTGTGGCCCTAGATATAGGAATCAATTATAGTAACACCCAAAGAGTATTTTTTATAGTGGGTTATGATCAATGTTCTACCTTTGGGCAATTCCACAAAGCTGGGGTTTCAGTATAGAAAACGAACAAAGGAAGTTCTTGGAGAATCAGGACAATTTTGAAAGTTACAAATTGGACATATTATATACCTAAAGAGAAAAGTGAATTCTATATAATAGTTTAAAGTTTCTTGTATAATCTCCTTTTTCTGTCCAATAATGTATAATTGGTGTTTATTCAAAATTTAAATTTAATTTAAAAATGGGTAGAATAAATAAAGCTCATCACTGATCATTCTAAGGTTGAGCCAGGGAAAGACATCGTTCCAATTTTAGCTGATCACTAAACATAAACTCTTTTCAGAAGAAATGTTCTCATATTTACAAATGAAATAAACAATCACAGAAAGTGAAAAATAGCAATTTTCAAGCAAAAAAAAATTGTTTTGGTGTAATTCCAAAAAAGATTTTCACTCCTCATTACAATTTTGCTCCTTCATTTTAAACAAAGAGAATGCATTTTAATAATAAACACTACTTAAAAGAAGTTTCTCATAAATGCATAGGAAAAATACTTTTCTCAGCAGATATTAGATTTTCAGCAGATATTAGATTTCCAGCAGTGACCAACTATTTTAACCAGATGCTGTCTTCCAGTGGGTTTTTTTTTTTGGGGGGGGGGTTTGGTTTTGGTTTTGGTTTTGGTTTGTTTTTAGTATCATTTCCTTAATCCTTTGTCTCTCATTTCCTTAGACACCTTACTACATTACCTGAGGCAGCCCATAAAAGTTAAAGAGAATCACAATTGGGGTGTCTTTTTCCTGCTAAAATCAGTGCCACTGTGGTATTCTGAGTATATTATAACTCTGCCCCTACTTGGTTCTCTCTTAGTTCCTGATCAAAGAATTCTAATACCTGAAATTCTGGAAGACATATAGTAGTATAATTACAATACACAGATACCCTTACTAACTTTATTTCTCTGATAATTGATAAGTCAGAAGACCAAAAATTATAAAATATACCAAGAATACACTGATGATGAATTGGGGAAGCAACGTGGCATACCTAAAATATCATTAAACAAGGAGACTAATTGTATTATTTTTATTTGTATTTTATTTATTTATTTATTTTGCTGAGGCAATTGGAATTAAGTGACTTACCCAGGATCACACAAGACTAATTGTATTATATAAATATATTTTCCTTTATTTTGCCTCTTAACATTCTTAGTTGTCCCAAAAGTTCAAAAGCTGCCTTATATACAAATCCTTCCATGATTCCTTAGTTACCAGAGTATTGTTCCCCCTCGACTAAAAAAATTATCTCCTATTTATTTTGTGTGTACTTATTTAGGTCCATGTCATCCTAACTATTTCCTCCCCTCATCCCCACTGCTTTGACAACAGTAGGCATTTAGTAAATTTTTATCCTCTAAAAGTGCCTTCCAAGTCCAAATTCTATGATCACATGTCACCTGGGTAGAAAACTATGTCCTATTTCTAGTTTAATTTTGTTTAGCTGATAGAGTATGAAGTAAAACCCATTCATAACTAATGTCATGAAAATTCAACTTTACTTTAAAATTTTAACATAGGCCACAAGACACTTTTAAGTAGATTAAATATCTTTTATCTTGTAGTAATTTAATATATTGTTATGAGCAGTATGAACTTTATACATACATGTACTGATTTCCCTATCTATCTATAATTATGTAGCAAGGATTAGACTTAAGTATTTTCCCAAGAATCTGGGTATGTGTTCTATACCATTCTGGTGAGTCATATATTGTAGTCCCTTGCTATAGGAGAATGCATGATTCATCACCCTTGGTTGGTCCTCAACCATATCTTCCCATCCCTACCTCATAACTGGGAATTCTATTAAAGATAACTGATGATTTCACCATGAAGTTACTCCCTCAGTAACTTAGAATGGATGTAGAAAAGCTGTGCCTCCTCTTTTGAGCCATATTTGATATATACTATATTGTGCCACTGGATTTCTAGTGAGGAAAGGATAATATTGTGGGAAAATAGAAAGCCAAGAAGATTTCAATTTAAATTCTGCCTCTAATACAAATTGCTTCTATTAACCTGAATAAATCACTTAACCTCTCTGTATTCTATATAATTCTCCCAGGATATGTTATAGAGAAGGTGTTGGTCTTGATAGGTAGAAGGTATTATCTCATCTCAAAGTTCAATGAAATCACAATTCCAGTCCCTAACCCTAATCCATCTCTACATTAGCTATAGCAGACAAGAACACATTGGGCAACAAAGCAAGTGCTTGCCTATCTAAGTCTAAGACTGAGCCTCTCTCAAGTTCTAGGAAAGCTATTTTGCTTTGTGTTTCTTTCTTTGGACACAGGTGACTATAATATTGAAAAACATATTTAGAGCCTTGGTGTATTTATGTCAAGATCTTGGGAATTACTGAGTCTGATGTTGGTTGTTTCTAGTGAGGTGACAGCAGTACTTTACCATAAAGTCTCCAATTCTGTACTAAGAGACCCAGGTTCAGTCCTGGGGAATCCTCATTCCAAAGAGAAGTTCAGACTTTTAACAGATTTTCTGGTATGTTATCTCACCTCAGAGTTCTGACGAAAACTTCTTTTAAAAGTTCAGATATGATCCATAGAAGTCTCTACTAAAGATGACAATGCACAATGTAGATATCAAATATTATTGTTGTTGTTGTTTTTGTTCAATCACTCAGTCTTTTCCAACTCAGCAAGATCCCATAAACCATACTTCCCAGAGGGTTTTCATGGCAAAAATATTCCACACAGCAGATATAGGACAGCTATTTTTTTCTCCACCACAAAAGAAATCCTTAAAATACCAGGGTTCCTCATATACATCATCTGTTTCCAGGTCTAGATTAAAAACTTTTTCAGCATCGTAGGATATGACCAACTAACATTTCCTTGATAAAACCTTTGAGGAGTCATCACATACCATGATAAGAAACTATGATAATGTTTTAATTATATGTATTTTTACTTTGGTTCACTTTTATATAGGACTTTTCTGCTTCAAACTACTTTTCATGGGGAAAAAAACTTGTGAGGTGGCTAAAACAATATTATCTTCATTTTATGAGAAAACAGACTCCAAAATATTGTGATTTTCTAAAAGTTAAACAGCTATTAATTAGTAAAACTGTGACCCAAACCCAGGTGCTCTGATACTAATTGTTCCTTGTGCTATTATCACATATGTCTCAAGCATTGCTTCTGACACTTTTTAAATTTTCTCATAAGAATAACAAGGCATCTCCTGCCCCACTATGGTTCTTTCTATTCTAGACTTGTGCTCTTTGATCACACATATTTCTATCTGAGCATTTTTTCCCTTCCCCTTCAAATTCATCTTAGGGTTTTGTTTTGTTTTATCAATTTGACTAGCTACTGGCAAACACATTCTTCTTCCTTTAAGATACATTCTGGCTTTTGCCAGAAGCTTACACTTTGCAGTGGGGACTGTAAGCCACAGTTGAGAAAAACAAATTCTACACTGCAGGCCTTATCATCTATACTCCTCTCTACACCTTTCAGATACCAGTATCATCATCTTAACTACTAAAATATCAACTAAGGACCTTGGCATCTAACTTGCTACTGGATCCCCAGAACTATAGGACTTTTCCATCTCTTCAGATGCTAAACTCTCTTTCATGTGATGCTATGTTCAATTTTTGACTTTAAAGTTACTATAGATACATTCTAGTTTAATTTTTCCCCAGATGATTCAGCAAAAGGGAATTTAATGAGTTTGGGCCTGCTTTCTAGCAAGTGTACCCCATGAAAACAATATACCTTCTAATCAATCATATTATATTTACATATAGCTTGCTCCCATAGTTCTAAGCAAGTTAATAATAACTAAGCATGGTAATATGATTCCTCTCTGGGGCTACATTTGCCCATTCTTTTTATAAAAACAGAAGTCTGTCCAAAAGGTCAGGATCTGTCTTTTATTTAAAAGCTCTCCATATAAACTAGAAGAAATTATGGAGGATCAGAGAATTGTTTATCTATTGCTAAAAAGGGACCTCAGATGTTGCCTCTTTCAATCCTCTGATTCCATAGGAGAGGAGTTTGAATTCCAAAGAAAGAAAGCAATAAGCCCAGACTTACATGGCAGGTAGGAAACAGATACAGAACTGTAATCCTACTCTGTTGATTCTCATTTCTGTTTTTTTTGTTTGTTTGTTTGTTTTTCTGATACATCCCAACCATATATTGCAAATTGAACTATAGTAACTATAAATTATAACAGATTTTGGAATTGAGCAAGAGAAAAGGATTTCTTCTTAGCCTTTTAATTACAGAATAAAAGAGCTCCAGAGACATTTTGTAAGAGCTTCTCCTTGCAAAAATTCACTCCATCACACAAAAGGATATGAATTTAATCAGCAAATTAAAGCTAATGTGGAAAATATTTCAAAAGCTGAACTAGCCATAGAAAATTATTTTAATATTTTAGAGAGAAAGGAAAAGGAAAAAAAGATATTTACTAGAATAGTTATTATAGGTTTAAGGCCAACATATACATCATTAGAAATATGGATATTAATAGCCATAATATAAAAAGTTCCTATATCTGTTATGTGGTACCAGCTTCTTTTCTTTCTATTTCTACTCTATGCCATATACTTCTACTAACTAAATTATTAACACTCTTTTAGATCATTCCCTTTCCTCCAAAGAATTTTTGTCTGTTTTAACTCTTTCCTGCATTACTACACTTTCCTTTCTACCTCCTTAACAAGTCAGAGAATAGAGATGTAGATCTTAGGCTCTTTTACCCTTTATTCTATCACAGAAAGAAAAGTATTTATTTATATTCAGCATAATTCTCAGATATGAAATAAGTTCTCCTAATGAGACTGTGTAGATAATAGGGGGCAAGGTTGGTGGAAACTAGAAAATCTGAAGAAATCACAAATCAGAAATGTTCTCTTCCTACAAATCCTATCTGACAAATGGACTAGAGGCACAGAATGTCGCTGGCTAAGCTGAACAAGTACACTAAAGGGGTCAAATGAGAAAACAAGACTAGAGACCAAAGAACCATTGGTCTTGGATTATCAAGATCCAGCAGCCCATATGATTTGCCATCTATTATTTATGTAATAAAAACCAAAATATAACAAAAACAAAATATAACAAATGAAAAAAACTTCAGTGAACATAGGTCATCAAATTTGTGGCTTATCCCTATCAAAATGCATCCAAGTAGAGCAATAAAATCACATGCTGGGGAATGTTGACCAAACAGCCTGTATTGTTAACACTTTTTAATTCTAAATGATCAATAGAACAATAAAGCAAGCCCTGAAAACAGAGTGCCTGATTTCTAAATGCTCACACTGAAATTTTAGCATTCTGTCTCTGGCAAGTCAATTAGGGCTCTTTCTATGTTCTACCATACTTCTACAATTTCTTCTTTTAATACAGGAGCTATCCCCATGTTAATTAAATGACACATCTGTCGTACTAAAATCAGCCTAAAGTTATTTAGCAAATGCAAAAGTACAATTCAATTTATCTGTTTTCTTTAAGAAGCACCATGTTATTGTGGGGAAAGCATTAGATGGTCTGGAGACCTGACCTCTAGTTTTCCAGACCAGTTGACATATTGTGGTAAGACCTAAACTTAAAATCTCAATTCTTAGTGACCTTGGATATATCAAGTAACTTCTATGGGCCTCTGTTTCATCATCTGTAAATTGAGATTTAGACTAGAATATTGTGAAGGAATCTTCTAAATAGAAAATTCTTTTCTTCTAAATTTATGTTTGATTATTTTTCAAACATCAGTTGTGACAAAGAAGAAACTGCAGTTTAAAGAGAATATAATTTTGATAATGTGCCCAAGTGGCCTAGTGAAAAACTTTTAAAGCTGTGGGTCATGACTGCATTTGAGGTCATGTAACTAAATGTGGAAATCACAAAATTATTGTTTATTATCAGTAAATGTTTAATTTTTATACTTATTTTATTTACCTATATACCTGGGGCCATGTAATATATTGGGCAAAAAGGGGTCATGAGTGGAAGAAATTTAAAAAGTCTGGGCTAGTGGATGAAGAGCTGGACCTAGAGTCAAGAAGTCCTGGGTTTAAATCCATCCTCACATAACTACTGGACATGTCATTTAATCTATATTTGCTGCAGTTTCCCAACTATAAAATTAGGATAATAATAGCACTGACCTTGCAAGGTTGTTGTGAACAGCAAATGAGATAAAAATGCTATATAAATGGTATGACTGTAAAGCAATAAATAAATCAAATAACCTAGATGGAACTAAGTTTAAAAGTTTGGAGGCAAAAACCTCAAAACATAGTGTTCTCTCTCTTACTAACCATCAAAAACTGTTCACATAAAATATTCAGTTCCCAATACTGTTGTGTTTAATTGGTAAAGGCAAGGAAAATGAAAGAAGAAAATGACTCCATTTGGACCTTTACTTCGATGATTACTGCAATATCTGTCAATCAGTAACATGGGAGTTTCATATCTTTTAGATTTATTAGTGTGGTTAAACTAAGAGGATAAGCACAGGGAAATGGTGACAATGATGCATGCTCAAGCATCCCTCCTTCTGGATTATGGCTTCTTCAATGCTGGAGGCATAAAGTAGAATAATAATTCATAATTATTCAAGTGAGTCCCAAGAGAATCCATCGAGATGATGCTGTTACAACATCATGACTTCTGCCTTGACATTCTGAAGTTTTATCTTAGGCATTTCTATCAAGATTCTATCGAGGCATTGTGATTGTGGCATTGTCATTATTTTACAAACATAACTTGAAATTTGGTTATATGTGGTTAAAATGAAAATGATAATACCTAAATAACAGAAAAAGCAGACGATAAATAGAATGCAAGATCTTTGAGAACAGAATAGATCTCATCTTTTTTTTTTTTTTTTTTTGGTATCCCCAGCACTGATCACAGTGCCTTGTACACAACAGGGATTTAACATATATTTCCTTCACTGAATTGAAAATAGTTTTCAAAATGAGTACAAGGAATATACGAGGACATATCAACTTTTGTCCCTCCCTTAAGAATCATTTATTTTGTGGTGCAGTAAATCTCAATGTTTTGGGTCAGGATGTAAATAACACTAAATACTCAGAGTGATGAATGACAAGAGAAAATATTCATTTCCCCAGGAATGTTCTTTAGAATTAAACAGCTCATTATCCAGGCCAAACAGACTCTCAACTTTGCTTAACCCAGATATCCTTCATGGGAAGGCTAAAAGAAAAAAAAAATCTGGATTTAAGGAGAAAACAAATGCCACTAAGAGAAGAGTTTTCCAAGGTGCATGTTTATTTTTTAACAAAGAACTTTTATTTCTGTATAACTGTATTTACGAAAGGTGCATATGGTAAGGAGGTTATAACAACATGGATTTGAAGTGACAGAGGTAAACTTCCTCACAGGTTACCCATGACAAATTATACAAATATGGCATCATTCCTTTTGAGGAGGAGAGAGGTTAAAATGGAGCTTATCTGTTAGATGATTTGCCCAAGTTTTCTTTCAGAGATTTTTAGCATCTCAGAGGCCCTCTAGGGAAGATTAATGGTAGAGAATATTCTAGTTTACAACACAGTCAAAAAGTGGTCATTCCAACCTGTTATTGAAGCTCTCAATGAGGTCTTAATAAGGGATCACCTCATATCCTGAAGCAGTCTGCTCCACTTTTACATAGCTCTGATCCTTGAAAATGTTTTCTTTATATTTCACCTGAATTTATTTCTTTGCAACTTTTACTCATTATTCCTAGTTTTGTTCTTGGGAACAAAATAAAACAAGTCATTTTCCTTTTTTATATAAGTCCTTCAGATATCTGAAGAAATTCTTCCCAATACCCATTTCTCCACTTCTTAGACTCTTTTTAGGCTAAACATTACTATTCAAGAGATTCTTATATTGGTTGATCTCCTCCAGCTATTCTGGTTTATCAAAGTCCTTTCTAAAATGTACTGCCTACAACTTAATGCAATAGTTTAGATAGGGTTTAATCAACTGGAATTCAGTGCAATAGTTTAGATAGGGCCTAATCAACTGTAATTCATTGAAAATATCAATTTCCTAAACTTTGATTATTTTCTTTGATGCAACCAAACAATTCATTAGAAATTTTTTGGAGGGAAGGAAAATAGGTTGGGAGGAGGATTATCTTATCATATTGATGAAACACATGGGGCTTACAATCCCCTAAAACCTCCAGATATTTTTTGTATAAGCTACTCATGGTTTTCCTAACCTGTGATTAACTTTTGAAAATAACCAAGAGATGAAATTAAAGAATGAATTCTGTACCAGACATATAAGTATTCACTTTTTCTGAAGGGCCAACATGAATGGCTTTTATAATTCATGATTTAACTATCTCTTTTTAATTGTAATTTCCTCAAAACCATAGTCTATCCCTTCATAGGCAGTTGTAAACTAGTCAAGAGAGAAGCTGGCCTTGAACTGGATAGGCCTAAGTTTAAATTGTGCCTTTGACACAGAATGATTCAACACTTCAGTAACAAGGAAACTAAGACTTTGGATTGTAGAATCAATGCCCATCTGCATTGAAAGAATAAATTTCCTTACAAGAATTCCCTATATCAATGAAATCTCAAATCTATGTTCCTCTTGCCTTTCAACAAAATTTAATTCTTAATGAAATGAAATATTACTGTAATATTCTCAGACAAAAAAAGCAAAAAAAATAACTAATTTACATATGACTAAAATTATCTAATGATCAATTCAATAAGTATCAAAGCATTTTACTGAAAACTACATTAATATACAGAAGAATAAGAGACACAAAGTGGCTAAGCAATTCTATTATGGCCACAAAAGTAGTTTTGAATATTTTTAATATTTCAATATTTGAAACAGTCTTCATGATTCTGAATACAGCATTGTATGTATATATGTATGTGTGAATATAATATGTCTCCAAACATGCATATAAATATGTAGTAAATGCTATTGGAAAAGGAAAAGGAAATGGTGTGAACACAGACAGACCTGGGGAAAAGATTTGTGGAGGAATTTGCATTTGAGTTGGGTTTTGAAGAATAGGTGTGTAATTTTCATAGAACTGGAAATTGGAGTGTTCATCAACTGGGGAGTGATTGAGAAAATTATAGTATAAGACTGCAATATAATACTATTGAAACAATAAGAAAAATAATAGGGACAATTTTAAAGAAACCTGAAAAGACGTGTGTTAACTACTGTAGAAAGAAGTGCAGAGAACCAAAACGATAATTTATATAATCACAACAATATTGTAAAAACAAACAACTTTGAAAGACAAAACCTTTGTTCAATGTAGCAACCAACCATGTTTCCAGAGGATCAATGATGAAGCATGCTATCTACCTCCTGTCAAGGTCACAGAGTAAAGATACAGAATTTTATATATTATATATATATATATTTATGAACATATACTTTTGGACATGACCAGTTCTGGAATGTTTTGTTTAGTTGAATATTTATCACTAGAATTTTGTCTTCCTTTTTCATGTCAACTGGGGGATGAATGAATTAATTATTTAAATTAATTGAAAAAATAAATATTGAAAAAATTGAAAAAAAATTTACAAAAGAATAGGTAGGTAGATAGAGATTAGGGAAAAGACATACCATGCAGAGTGACATTCATGTAAAGATATGAAGCCAGAAGATGGAATGTCAAGCAGGTTCTCCTTGACTTGAAACATAAATGAAAGAAAATAAGGCACAAGGATGATAACTGCACTTCAGGAAAAATACTTTGACAACAGTATGTAAAGTTAGCAAGAAGTCAGAAGTTAAGAGAACTTTGTACTTTCAGTTGGTTCCAATTAAGAGGCTCTTTATACTTCCAACTAAACTAATAAAATGGAATGTAAAAAAGGAAAGAGATATTTCATGAGTTATTTAAGAGGCAAAGCTGATAGGATCATAGATTCAGATCTAGAAAGGATGTGAAAGGACATTTAATCAGAAGTTATCTAGCCCAACCTCCTCGTTATACAGATGAATAAATTGAACTAGACTTTAGAGATTGGCTATGACAATTGGGTAAAAGGGAGGAATAAAGGATAATTCTGAGATCTTAAGGTAGATGACTAGACAATTATCTTTTTTTAACACTGAAAGGTTAACATAATGAAAAATTTATTAAAATATGATGAATTTCAAAAGTCTTATCTTTATTGGAAAGATATCCAGGCATTATGGATGGAGCACTGGACTTGGGGTCTGGAAGACCTTCTTTAAAACCTGTCACTGATATTTACTAGCTAGGAGACCCTGGGCAAATCAAGTGATCAATCAGTCTACATCATACCTAGCCCCAACATCTCCTCTCAGCTTGTTTCCTCATCTATAAAACTATTTTATAGATTATTATAATAATCAAATGAAATATTATATGTAGAATGCTTCACTAAACACTATGTATGTGTTTTTATTGTTCAGTCATTTTCAGCTATGACTCTTCATGACCTAAGTTGGAGTTTCCGAACAAAGGTATTAGAGTAATTTGCTATTTCCTTCCCTGGCACATTCTGCAGATGAGAAAATTAAATCAAACAGGATTAAATTATGAGCCCAGGGTCACATACCTAGTAAATGTCTGAGGCTGAATTTGAATTCAGGTATTCCTGACAAAAGGTCTTACCCTCTGTTCACTACACTACCTAGGTGACCCTATGTGTTTGTTATCTACCACTATTATTATTGTTGGCATCATATGAAAATGTGGTAGGCATATTATCTTAGCTTTTATATAAGTATATACAGTATATATATATATATATATATATATATATATTAAACACCACAAGACTAAGGCCAGATTCTTGGGACACTACCTCATTCTATTAATGAACATTACTTTAGGTTCCATCATTTAGCAATTCTGAAATATCATTCCCCTAAACACTTCTGTATCATCTTCCCCTGTATCTCCACAGTGTGCAAAGGGTTGAAAGACTTAAATCTCTCCCTAAAGTCTAAGCACATATGATTCACAGTATTTTCTTATATATCATATATATCTTATATATTCTTATATATCAGTATAGTTATCCCATTTTAAAAAGAACTGGGGGGAAGGGGAGAAAGAGATTGAGGTTACTCTGGCATGACCTGTTCTTATAAAGTCATAAAGACTCTCACTGCTTCTCCAAGTGTTCATGAACTACTCCTTTAGTAATATCTTATTTAATTTTGCCAGGAATGTAAGTACAACTCATAAGCTTATGAGAAGATTTACATTCTTCCCACTTCTGAAAATTAGGACATTTCTGCCTGTCCATCCCTGTAGAACTTCTGCCATCCTCAACAGCCCTTTTTTCAACTTAATTTTACTTTCAATTCTTTACTCTCTCCCTACCCCAAACATTGAGAAAACAAGAAAAACAAAATCCATTACAAATAGGTATAACCAAGCAAATGAAATGCCCACACCAGTCATGTCCAAATAAATAAATTCTTCAATCTCTAATTTGAGCCCAGAGAATAAGCAATGACTCAGCAATCGCATATGTCTGTGTTTTCATTGTTCTAGGATGTACTTTGTTCAAACCTGCTGGATTAAATTCACTGAAAATAGTTAGGTACTCTTTAACCATCTCTCCAATAAAAAGTTCAAAAACTCCTTTATTGGGTCGTAAGTATATTAAATCAGAGCAACTGACAAAACTTCAGAATAGTAAAGCATGTGTTAAACTTATTTTATTGTACTAATTATATATTATTTGTTGACTAGTTGTCAATTCATTTTCTTTTAACCATAATTAATTGTATTAAAAAGGCACATAAAATCCTATTCACATGTAGTTCCCTGTATTAATAAAATGAAAAAGTTTTAAAACCATGGAAAGTATATGAATATAGAAATAGGCTCTTTATCTTCCTGTAGATGAAAAGGTTATTCCAATCATGAGTGAAATAGAATGAGGTCCAATTAATAGTACTGCTAAAGAATTCTGTGTTATTGGTTTCTTGTACAGGAGGTCATGTCATTGCTGGAGTCTCAATACATTTTTATCATTTAATATGATGACTTTATCAGCAAAAAAAAAAAAAAATAGACTAAAAGAATCCCTTTTTACTTAAGACTTTTTGCCAGATGAGATCACAAAAAGTCTGCCTCACACAAAGACCATAGACTATATGACATACCCACCACTGCTAAAGAAACACAGCTCTTTTCAGTCTAAATTTTTGAACTACATACTTTAAAGGAACAATTAAATCCAAAGGGAGAAAAAAATAGACAAATTGTTGTCCCTCAATTCCTCAGCAAGGGATAGCAAAGATTACATTTTACTAGTGACAGACTCAGAAATTTTTCCAGTAAACACACCAGTGTTCACTGTACAGAAAGATTAATTCAGTCAACTTAAACAGTCATTGGTAATGTTGACTTTAAAAGCCTAATGTCAATGGCTCTGGCCTGTTTGGCCTAGGATCATTCAATTTCCTGCAGGTGAGGGCTGACTAGTTCCAAATTCGGATGATTATTTATGGTTAATGAAATTCAGCTATAAATAAATCCTACAGGTAAGAGATCTGTGTCCAAGGACTAGACTCAGACCCATATTAGTCTGTTTTTTTCTGAGCCCTGTCCTGGACAGTAGCATTCATCAGTCCCTGCTGTCCATTCCAAGGCCCTAATAGGATTATATCGGAGAATATTTAAGAGTGAATTTTCTAAATGGTTCTAGAATTATGTTATTCAATTTCACCTCTAAAAATCAATGGAAAATTAAAAGCTAGAAAACCTATCTATACAATCTAACTGAAATGGAATAAAATTGCAAATTATTCCTTTCCAAATCCCCAAATTAATGATCAGTTAGGGAGAATAAGTCTCATAAAATAGTTAATTCTAACCAATGAACAGATTTTTTTATGCAAGACAATATAAAAATGAGAAATATTATTGAAGGGGAGTAAAGAGAAGATGCATGGAAATAAGATAGAGCATTAGAATTCTCTATCATTTTACTTGTCTCCTTGACACAAAGTAAGGAACACACTTTTTAAAATTATAATACTGTATAGTCATACACTATATAGAAAGAGGAACTTAATCTAGTTTTACACCATTAATATTACCATTTTCACACCGATCACTCAGTTTGTATGGTCTCGTCTATCTGGATAAGACATTTTTTTTTTGTTTTCCCTAAAAATTTCCCCTTCTTTTCCACTTTTTTTTCAATTTGTGAAAAAACAAATACTGAAGGCAGAGGTTTCTTTAACAGGAATAAACTTCCTTAAGTAAATAGTAAGGTACAGGAAATGAGGTATGGTAAGAGAAAAGGTAAATTCGTTTGATTTCTTTCTGTTCCCTCTACTTTTCATCTCTCCCCTCCATTTTTTTCTACCCAGTGATTTTTCATATTCTTCCTTATTAAACACACTGCAACAGGAATATTTGTGTGATAAAAATGATGTCTCTTCTGTAGATTTTGAGGAGAAAATATAGTTTAGCACAACTATAAAATCTATCAAAAACAAATTTCATAAATTTCAATATAATTCTTAATAATATCTCTAAAAATATAACATTCTGTGGGGATTACTCTGGCATATTATGGCAGCTCATCCATCTTCATTTAAAAAAAAAAGCAGCTCCACTTAGACTATTTGCCTCATTGTGAAGTGCAGAAAGCTTGTCTGTTATGCCTGCAGGGCCATATAATAAGGTTTTCCTAATAGTTTAAATGCATTTTGTAATCAGTCCCAAGTCCTTAATTCCTTTTGGGGACTCCTATTATCTCTTTAGGAATTTCCCGAGTTTCTCCTTTTTAAGTTAGCCTGCTTATCATAGTGATGAATGAGTGTTAACCATTGGTTAGATTTCCTGTGTTACCTCTCAGATTGGCTAAGATGACAGGAAAAGACAATAATAAATATTGAGATGTGGAAAAACTGGGACATCAATACATTGTTGGTGGAATTATGAACTGGTCCAAAACCATTCTGGAGAGCAAGGTTGAACTATGCTCAAAGAGCTATCAAACTGTGCATACCCTTTGACCCAGCAGTATCTCTACTGAGTCTTGTTTCCCAAAGAGATCATAAAAAAGGGAAGAACGCCCATATACCAAAAATGTAGCAGCTCTTTTTTGTAATGGCAAGGAACTGGAAACTGAGTAGCCCAATTGAGGAATGACTGAATAAGTTATGGCATATGAATGTAATGCAATATTATTTTTCTATAAGAAATGATCAGCAGGATGATTTCAGAAAGGCCTGGAGAGACTTACATGAACTGATGATCAGTGAAGTGAATAGAACTAAGAAAACACTGTACCCAGAAACAACAAGATTATATAATGATCTATTGTGATAGATTTGCATCTTTTCATCAATGAGATGATTCAAGCCAAATCCAATAGACGTGAGGAAGAGATCCATTTGCATCCAGGGAGAGGACTATAGGGACTGAATTTTGGTCGCAACATAATATTTTTATCTTTTTGGGGTTTTTTTTGCTGTTTATTATTGTTTGCTTGCTTTTTTTCTTTCTCATATTTTTTTTTCCTTTTTGATCTGTTTTTTCTTGTGCGGAATGATAAATGTGGAAATATATTTAGAAGAATTGCACAGGTTTCCTTGTTGTCTAGGAGAGGGGGGTAGAGAGGAGAGAAATCTGCAATATAAGGTTTTGCCAGGGTGAATGTTGAAAACTACCTTTGCATGTATTTTGAAAATAAAAAGGCTATTATTAAAAATAAATTAAAAGCGCAAATAAAAATAGTTGTTACGAGAAAAAAAGAAACAAATAAACATAAAATTAAAATATGCTAGAGGTACAATTAGAATTGTATAAGATTTATCCTCAGCTACAATAAAAGACTGCAGGTACTACCATAATATATATCAACAATTTAAAGAAATAGTTCTGTGGTCAAAATTATTATATCCAGCAAAAGTAACCATAATATTGAATGGGGAAAAAAAAAACATCAGTCTTTCAATTAATTGACAAATTTTCAGGACTTGCTCGCAACCAAAACAGAAAATTTAACATAGAAGGGTCAACATTAAAGATTACTTTCAAGTAAAAAAAAAAAGATTTCCTATATGTTGTGTCGAGAAATATTGGGTTCCTTGTATATTTCAGGCATTCAGAGGAACTTTCAATGTCCAAGATTAAATTCAGTTTGTAGGTTCAGAGCAGAGGCATCTTTAGTAGAAGAGAGAAGTAGTGAACATATTTGTCCATACCACACTAAAATGCAGTAGCTCTGTGTTATTTCACAAAGACAAATTCATTTTGTTTTTCTTCTGAAAAGTGATGTTAATTCCAGGTCCTTAATACCTCTGAGAAAGCACCACATATTCTGAAGGCTCTGTGGAAACCATTCTTTTTATATGATCATGAAAAAAGAGAGGCTTGATTTTCTTTTTTTCTGTTCTTTTCTTTATTGTCTCTGAGTTAGAGAGAAGCTTTGTAATTACCAAAACAAGTGGTAACCTATGATAATTTTGTAAAATGGCATCTCCTTGTTAAAATCATGTACACAAAAATTTGAAAGTAAGTGTAATGCTCAAATTCATCAACCCTGATCCTTGTGAAAGAATGTTAATTTTCAGATTGCCTAAGAACTGTAACACTTTTTTTTCCCCTGAGTTTTCTTGGAACAAAAGTACAGCATTAAAATGACAATGCTGGAAACATCCCAAATCAACACAGAGTTTGGGAATATGGGAATATGGACTTTATCAAAAAGCACTCCTAAACTGATTTTCTGAAGTTAGCAATTGGGGGAAGAATATAAGGAAAGACTGGATTTTATCTCTGACTGATAGCCTAGCTCAGTTGATGTGGAACATTTGTAACATGATGATGTTAATGGCTTAATAAGGCATTAATTCACAATAAATTTTTTATGGGATACAAAGAGATTGCTTGATTCAAAGTAATGTATCAACCTTAGTGGCTGAACTAAGTATCCTAGAAGCTGAACTAAGTATCCTAGACAGTATCCTAAAAGCTTTCAATAGCTAAACTCTGGTGGTTTAACGACAAGAGACCCTTAGAGGTGAACAGCAAGAAGGGATTTTTCTTAGCTTTCCTCAGTAATGGCCAAGATGTCTAGCAATAGTTTTCATACAAAAAACAACTTAAAATTACAATTTAAGAATTCATCAACTCAGTGAGTTAGCTAGGCAAAGCCAGAAAGTGCTTCTCAAGCAATGAGATTTCTGACAATAGAAAAGAGAGCCAATTATAGAGAAGAGTATCCTCTGGGAATCTAGCTAAGCAAACAATTTGGCAAAGATAACATGCCAACCATGGATAGTTATATGACAAATATAATCATACAGATAATATATAATTAAAGATAACAAATATAGAAATAAAGAACTTTAATATGTTATGAATTTCCTATATACATGTCTCACTAAATTTGTATAATGCATTTGAGCTCACTCTTCCCATGGATTCTGCATTTATTGAAAAATGTGTCCTAGGTTTGTAAGAAAATTTTTAAAAATATATTTTATGCCATCTTAGTAAATGCCTTCAGTTATAACTAATTACTTCTACTTACTAATTGTTATGGGGAAATACATTGGTAGAGACCCATGAGTTAAAGCTTTAGGAGACACCATCAGTAAGGCACTCAGATTACCCTTTGAGACCCAAAACATAATGGGCTCAATTGGTACTATTTTCACAAGAGGCAATAAAGATTTCTCAGATACAAACCTAAGAAAGAAAAGGGAATTACAGAGAAAGCTAACCAACATATCCTTAACTTTTCTCACTTCCTATATTAGTCTGAGGTTGCTCAGTTGCCATCCTCAAGTCAAAACATATAGCCCTAATCTTTTTCTTGAATTCTAGTTCCTATGGACAAGTCCAAAATATTACTGTTATAATTACTTGAAAATTATATCCTCTCTCTACTACAAACACATATAAATTCAATTAAAGAAGTCTTTTTGCTGTAGGCAATGAAGACATGTTGAAATAAACAGTTCAGCATTCCAATTAATTTGGAGTTACAGAAGAGTCACTGTCCTTTAATAAGTAAGGATGATAATGCCAAAGATTAACAAAAATAGAGTGAAGACTGCTGAGAATGAAAGCAAATCAGATCTCATATGCTCACAAATTCTCATCCTGTTTACCAGTCTTCCTCTCTCCCACCATCAAGTCAGTTGACAAGTTCTGTCAGTTTTATTCCTGGTGATGTGAACCAGAGCAGCCAAGGGCACCAGGATTCTAGATTAGTGGAAAAGTTCAGAAAAGAGTGGGTGGGTGGGGCGTCTAAGTGGTGAATCTATCATCATTATAGTCCTTGGAGATAGTACTTTTTTTGATCTATGTGTTCTAAAGTGTTTGCATGTTTCTCATGAAATAAGAGGCAGAGACTGTCCTTGCAATCAGGAAGACTTGGGAGTTCAAGTTTCACTTCTGACACAGACCTTGCTGATCCTGGTCTTGTCATAAGTTCTCAGGGTACCAGGCAGCTTTGAAGTCTCTAAGTTATAGAGTAGGCTCTGTGGTAGACCTCCATCTACCACCTATGCATCATAGCAAAGAAAGAAAGGAGGGAGGGAGGGAGGAAAAGAGAGAGGAAAGGAGGGAAAAAGGAAGAAGGAAGGAAGGAAAGGAGGAAGGGAGGAAGGAAGAGAAGGGGAGGGAAAGAGGGAGGGACATTCCTTGAAAAGCTTTAAAAATCTGTTCCTTTCTCTGAATTCATTCAGTTTGTGTGCCAGATGATACCACTGCTATCTCATGCCTGCTGAAAAGTGAAAATCTGAAAATAAGGGAAAGAGCATTTAAGATGAATAAGAATGTTATTGAATAAAGCACTTTCAACTGAGTTCAGCCCTGTGAGAGCTGAAAAAAAGCAGTAACATTTTCCTCTGCTGATTCATTTGGTTATAAAAATATCCTTTATCTAGATGAAATGGAAAGAAATAGCTAGAAGGAAGAAACATATTTACAGACTCTATATCATTTGACATATGTAACAAAGACCTGAATCTCTCATTGTTGTGGGGTTACCATAAGCTTTGGACTTTCTTCCCTATAATATTTATAAGGCTTTCTTAAAGCTTCTTTGAGCCTTGGGATAATCTGCATAGCCTAACCCTAGTGTTGAATGGAAAACAGTTTAAATCCCTTTCCCCTTGCCTCAGTCAGGAGTTCCAACTCAATGATGGGCACTTTCCACCAAGCACTTAGGTGAGGAAGAGGAAATGGAATTCAGTTGCTCTAATTCTTCTAGGAATGAAAGCTAAGAACAATTGGTTGAGATGAGAAAGAGAGATCTTCATAGCCTCCAAAGAATGCTTTTTGTAAGATGTATACAACTATAGTACCTGATTTTTTTTTTAAACTGATCTGAACATGTGCTAACTAGCCTAGAATTTGATGACTTTAGTTTTCTCCCTATAACTGAGCCAGAATACTTTCCAAATGAGACAGGCAAAGGAGGTAGTAAGGCAAATTACAGAAGTGGTGATCCTGATAATGAAACCAATTCAAGGCATTTTGTGACAACAGAATGGAGATCAATACATAACAGGAAGCCCAGCATTAATAAGAGCAAGGAACAGTGACTGAAACTGCATTTGTTGTTCAATTAATAAATCATGACAGATTGTGTGACCCTGTGGAATAACTGTTCATTTTCTTGGCAAAAAATATGCCATTTCCTTTACCAGTGGATCCAGTAGAACTTTTTTGTCAGACCATCAGAGGTAAAGTGGTTTGTCCAGTCACACAGGTAGGAAGTATCTGAGACTGAGAATTGAACTCAGATCTTCCTGACTCTAGGCCCAATGTTTTTTTCACTGGGCCACCAACTGCCTCACCATCAGTAAGAGCAAGGAACAGTAACTGCATTAGCATAGAGGTGATCATAGTGCAAATCTGAAGAGAAGAGACAAACAGGGACCAATGCTTGATGGGATCTATGGCAAAGGAATGAGGCATGGACCAGCAAAAGCTAAGATAGTTCCAGTTGTTTCATCTCAGGCATGGGTAAAGGATGTCTAAGGACATGTTAAAAAGGCAATGAATATGAGGATTTCAGGTTATTGGATAACCAAAGATCAACTGGATGACAGGTATTCAGGAGGTGAAACTGGAAAAACCATATGTGAAAGAGAAATAGAACCAGTAATGAGTAAGCACAGATTGGGAATCCCAGTTTATTTCAATCTAGGAAGCACTAAACTGAGACTATACCATTATCACTGCCTTTCAGAGATATAAATAATACAGTGAGGGAGGTAGACAGTAAAAAAGATGTAAGCAGAAATAGAGAGATGTATTTACCACAGACATGCTAAAATTGTTAGTTCCTAATTCTCATGAGGCAAACATTTCATTAGTGCAATACCATGAATTTGTGAATATAGTAAAAAGAGATTTCCCTAGAGGTTTTTTCTTATTACTTTGCTTAAGTTTCAGATACAACCCCTTTCCCTATTAATTACTGCCTTATATACAACTTCTATATTTAATTCCTTTGTTAACCCACATGCTCACAAGTCCTTTCACAATACCTCTGTGAGGCAAAGTAAGTCAGATTCTGAGATTCTCAGAGATTCCTTGTTGGGGGGAAGAAGGCCTACTCAAGCCATAGAGATCACAATTCTTAAGCACTTCATATTTTATTTATAACCTTTCATATCAAAGATTAGGTCATTAAACTAATACATATATACAAAAAGTTCTTAATTTGAAAATAAGTTTTGTTCTAAGTTAACTGATAATTTTTTTGAACTCAAGATGCATTTTCTCAAATAATTGGTTCAGTTCCTGTATATTAAAAGCATAACTGAAATACTGTACATTTGCAATGAAAAATGGAAAATGCTGTTACAATATTTGCAATTAAACACAACAAAAATAAAATTAGTTGAATTGTAAACAGTGAAATGCAGGAGAAAACATGGAAACATTGTGAATGTACAATCAATGATCAGATCATTTCATATACCAAGACAATTCAGTTGCTGTCTAGGGCAGTAGAAGAATAAAGGATTGGAGGGAGGAGGAAGTCTTCCTGTGGGTGCAGTAAGAGAGACAATGTATTATACCTATGTATAAAATATTTATACATTAGCTATTAGCTGGGGGAGTACCTTCATAGAGAACAAAACTTTCTTATCAGTGAACTAGAAGAAAACTTGTTCAAACCAGTATTACCAAGAGTGTACAGTTTGAAATTTTATTCCATGACAGTACCAGCTACAATTCTATTCCATATTAATATTGGCTTGACATGAGTATACAGAAACCAAGTTCCATATTACAGGTCGGCCTGTGCTTTATCTGCTAATTTCAAATGAATGGAATTTTTCCAACTTGACATGAAAATTACTGGTACATTAATTCCAGTTCCTTTCTAATCCTCAAAGGCACATAAAAAGAAAATCAACAATTTCTGGATTGTATTTCATAGCTCTCTTTTTTCTACTGAAATAACAGCATATTTATCATTTGTAAAAACAAAATATTATTCTTTTAAAAATAAATTATGTTTAAAAAGTCAGAATTTGAATTAATGGTCTCACATTTTTAGAAACAACTTCTTACGGAATAATGAACAAAAACTTAAATTAATATAATCTCCAAAAGGAGACATGATTTTCATACAAGACCACAAAAGAAAATAACATGTTCATAATCTCTCATTTGAAAATGAATCATAAATAATGTAGTAAGATTTTTCTGAATAGTATTAGTTTATGAAAAAATTATCTAGATCATAGATTTAAAATTTTTTAAAGAAAAATTTTTAATAAAAGCAAATTACAAAAATACAAATCCTAGGGTCTCAAAGAAATGTGCTACCCATCTACATACATGGGCAAACACATGCATCTATACACAATATGCACCCACATCTTTAACCCTCTCATAACCTAGTTATACATAAATTTTCATAGTTACTTCTGTTATAATCTCCATCATGAGGTCTCTGTATAATAATTGAGTTTTGGTAACAGATGACCTTAGCCTGAAAGAATGTCCCTCTTGTTGTTCAGTTGTTTTTGTAGTCCAGTGGTAATTGTCAAAGCCAGATTTGAACTCAGGAAGATGAATCTTTTTGACTCCAGATACAGTATTCTATTCACTATGCCACCTAATTATTTTACACCATTAATTAAAAGAGCAATGAAGGGACACAACTTAACAAGATAAACTGTTCAGGACAGTTCACGCTTTAGGACCCTGTTCATAGTATCACTGATCGTAAAGTACATTCAGGAGTAAAAAAAAAAAAATGGTAGTTGGAAATCTGTAATTATGTTCTATAGTATAAATAATTAAGTCTGTTCATCTGGGCCAGTGATTGTTCTAAATTTCAAGATCATTTCTTATTCCAATTTTTACGCAGAAAGTTCATTTAAAAGCTACCATCATGAAAGCTAGAATAGATCTTGTAGGACTTTTAATCTCAATTATACATGAAAGATCAATATGTTATAAAGCATCCCCAAGAAATGATCATATTTCTTCTTTAAGGGAAAATCACTAATTTATAAGTCAACACATTCCACTTTTGGACAAATCTACACTGTTTAAAACTTTTCATTATATTTTTGATTTCACATTTACATCTGCAACTCCTACCAATTATTCTTAGTACTAATGAATGCAAATCAAAGCACATTATTTCCATTCTCTTTTTCTCAATTTTTTTTTACTTTTGGTTTGTTTTTTCTTTCTTTCATAACATGACAAATGTAGAAATATTTCTGACATGATTACTCATATATTATCTATATCAAATTGCTAATCATTTTAGAGAAGCAGGAAGCGAGGCAGAAGAGGGATTTTGGAATTTTAAAAATAAATGTTAAAAATTGTCCTTGCATATAATTGGAAAAAGGAAAATGCAACTAAAAAAAAAAAGAAAGAAAGAAAAGGCCTTTTATAACAGGTACCTCTACCTACTTTTCTTTTCACTGTCTTCTTAACTCTTTGCAATTTGGCTTCTGACTTCATCATTCAACTGAAACTTCTCTCTTCAAAGTTACTAATGATTTCTTAATTGCCAAATTGCCTTTTCTCAACCTCATCCTTTCTTTATGTCTCTGTAGCTTAATCACCCTCTTTTCTTTGATAGTCTCTACTTTCTAGGATTTCATGATAGCGTTCTCTCCTGTTTTCCTCCTATTTTACCTCTCCTTCTCAACCTCTTTAATTGGATCTTCACCCAAGTCACACCTGATAACCATGAGTGTCTCTGAAAGCTTTGTTTTGGATCCTCTTCTTTTTTTCACCTTCCATATGGATTCACTTGGTGATCTCAGCCATTTAGTAGTTAGCATTAATTATCATCTCACATGACTGGCAAATCTGCTTGTCCAGTCCTAATCTCTCCATACCTTCAGTGTCACACTTCCAATTGTCAGTTAGACCATCTAGAATATACAAGAGATATCTTAAACTCATCATGAGCAAAACTGAATCTATCGTTACCCATGAACCCTTACCTCTTCCCATCTTCCTTATTATGACTGAAGATTACCATCAATCTCCCAACCATCCAAGCTCATAATCCAAGTCATAGTCAATCTCAATCTCTCTCTCTCTCTCTCTCTCTCTCTCTCTCTCTCTCTCTCTCTCTCTTTCTCTCTCTCTCTATATATATCCAATCAGTTTCTAAGTCTTATCATTTTTTACCTTTGCAATACCTCTCAATATCTCCCTTTAACTCCTCTGACAGTGTTATAACCCAAGTGCAGAGTGAACATGCTATGTGTTATATTAATATTCATAAAATATTATAATACTTCATGGTCATATTCCATGACACTGTTCTTTATGGAGGATTTAAGTATAGAAGGACAATGGCAAGAACCTCACAGGTTGCAAGGACTTAGTCAAGCTGCTATTCACACAACATTTTCTTTTGGTACTCCCATTCTCATACTAAATATATCCATCCTTTTTTTTAAATAGATTCAATCAAATATTTAAGAACTTTTAAAAAATATACAATCTGTGGAAACCATTGATTTCAAGCAAGTTGTCTCCCTCCATCTCTTTCCTCTAAGTCATTCAAAGAAATAAACTCAATATTACCCTTGACATTTATTAGCTGTGTATTCATGATCAGGTCATGTAAAGTCTTTGAGCCTCAGTTTCCTTATCTTTAAATGGGAATTATGTCTGTAATATCTTCTTCTTAGGGTTATTTTAGGGATCAGGTAGTACTGTATTTAAAATTTAAAGATTTGGGATAAAATCCCAGTTCTGTCACTATGTAACCTCAGTAAATTGCTAATCTCGATTTTAAATTTCCTCATCTATGTGGAAGTTAGACCAAATGACCCCTAAAATTCATTCCGGTTCTATCTAAATGATATAATGAATGTAATATATGTTCAAACCTTAAAAAGCTATAAAAAGTCACTTTATTTGGTTGTTGTTGTTGCTGTTATTATCATCAATAATTGCTACTATTATTATTGATGTGCCTAGAAAATAGTTTTTGTATGATCTGTGTATCAACTACTACACATTAGCCTAATAGGAACATATCACTGAAGATTCTGTGCCCAGTTCTCTTCAATCACTCAGCCACATTCTCTATCATTATGCGGTTAATGACCGAAATGACCTTTATTCAAGAATATTCTTCAACAGGTGCTTCAAAAAATTATTATTATTCTGACTGATGTTTTCAACTCTAGTTATTTTGTAGGACTCCTCAAATTAGTAAGAACAAAAGACTATGTCAACACAGAGTACCAGGTGCTGTCTGGGTTGGCCTCAGATTAGAACTCTTTGAGTAATAGACTCAATTGTTTTTCCTGCTTTCCCTCCTTGTGTATTTGCTGAACAATTAAAAGTGTGAAAAGATTAATCAGTTTTTTATGTCATCATTAGTGGAGAGAATTCAAAACATTTCAGAACAAATAAGAATCATCTGTGGTGTGCTTTTTTTTTTAACAGTCAACACCCACAGACTTTGAGAAAATAGATGACCAGTTAGAAATTTTACAGATAATGAAAGATATGTTAGTTAAGAAAAAAGTATTAATACAAGCAAGCACAGCTATCTGTAGGAAAAAAAATCATATTAGCCAAAGTTTACATAAATTAGTCAAGTGGAAAAAAAATTCCCTGGGAAAGGAGTGCTTTGGGGAAATGGAAGAATTGTAAAAATATCCTTGGGGGAGTGAGGAAGAAAAAAGCCTACAACTTAACTGAGGTGTGTTCTTTGCAAATATTAAAACATTTTCCTATTCTTAACAAAGGTGTCACAAACACCCTTAACATATTTTTCACAATAAGAATTTAGTTTTTTTTTCTTAAGAGAAAATCTGACAAAAAAAAATTTAGATGAAAATTGTAGTAACAGAATATTTCTTGTCCCACTTCTCCCTGAAAAAGGAACTCCAAATATACATAAAATTATATATTTTTAAAGGTTTACATTTTTCACAGAACTTTATTTTCATTGCCTCTACAAAGTAGTTACTAAAATATTTCCCACTTATAACTTCTAAAACCAATGATTAACCACACACACACACACACACACACACACACACACACACACACCCCGCTTTGGAGTCATATTAACTGATTTTTTAAAATGCTTTGTCCTTATGTTAATAGTATAGAGGAAGTAGAAATGCTATCACATAATAAATCTAGAGAATGATACTGGAAGACCTTTTTATTTTACTTCACTGAAATGGTTTTTCAAAAAGTCAAATTGTACCCACTGACTGAACAAAAGCCAAAATTGTTACTTAGCAAAATGACAACATAATGTCTAGCATATAGTGAGTACTTAATAAATGCATACTAACTGATTAGCTATGCACAGAAAGAAGACACAAGGAGATAACTGCCATTTAACTTCTGTTTCCAACAAAGAGGGTGAAGTCTGCTTTCATCAAAAATGGTAACTCCCCAGGGGTGACTGCTGCCTCTTCTATAATAAAGAGTTATATTATGAGTATTTTCTTATGAAAGGCATCTTCTTTCTCTATTAAAGGTCCATAGGATGTCCCAGAAATGAGATCACCAAGTCAAAGGGAATGAAGAATTTTAGTAATACACAACTAGTAATGTTTTCAAATAATTGACACTGAATGAAATTAACTTTTAACCAAATATTTTTCAATCCTGATCTGCGGTTTCAATTCTTTTGGTCTTAACCCAAACTGCAAAATCATTACACTAGTAAAAGGGATTTTTAAATGAATGTGACTTCTGACATGTTTAGAAAAAAGATCAAATCTCTTAAATCCTATCATGTGTCAGACACTAGTGTATTGAAAATGTGAGGGCTAGAGGGCTAATTTCTCAGTTTTATTACTGATGCAGTTAAAAAGATTTCTTAATTTCCTGTCTTAAAATCAAAATTAGTAAAACTGTTTGCAAGACTGTTATGAAGGAAAAGTTAAACGGGGTTCAAAAGAAAAGGAATTTACGTAAGAAAGGGGTAATTTCGTGAAACCTGACAACAGTCAAATGAACAATCTTAATATTGAAATGCAGTCTCATATTACAACTACCTGCCAGATCTCCATATATATGCCCCATAGACATTAAAAACTCAACATATCCAAAACATTATTCTCACCAAACTTCTCCCTCCTTCAAACTTCCTCACCTCTGTTTGATATGACCATTCTTCCACTTATCCAGATTTGCAGAATTGTACCTCTCTCTCCCTTAGCTCCATATCCCATCAGTTTACTTCAGTGATTTGCTACTACCTATTATCTTTTTCTTTCTTTTATTTTACTAAAAAAACAGAATATAAAAAAAAGGAAAACAAAACAAAACAAACAAAAGATTGTCGTGTACCCAGCATAACATCATGAAGGATTCAAAATATATGACAGTTTAAGAAAGGACATAATATTAGAAGAATTTATTTCCATGAGTCTCCATATTTTTCTTGCTTCCTTTTGTTCTCTGCTGAACACTTTTTTTTTTTTACTTTAGTCTTTTTTTCCCCTTTCATCCCTCTCTTACTTTCCCTAAGCAGGCCATGGTTAAGCATATATAAATTTATATAGACATATATAGACACATACATAAACACATATATCCTCCCATACATTTGTACCCACCCACATATGCATATATCTATATATGCACATACACAGAATACACACAAATATCTCCATATACTCAGACACATATAGGCAAATACATTTACCCATATGTAAACATGTATCTAAAACAATATTAGTATGATTGACATATATAATGTAGATTTCTCTCTCTTTGTCTAAGGTCAATGATTACCAGACATACTTTTTTATATAATAAATTATATCCCCTATTCTTATTGTAATGTTTGTATATATCTCTTTGTTCCTATTTCTGCTAACTCTCCTGCTTTAATTCTGCTCCTTAATTTGCCTTGCTATTACTTAAATATTATCATTATATTAATTATATTACTTTCCTCCACCCTGGTCTTCTTTTTTCACCCTTTGCTTCCCCCTGTTATCCATCTTTCCCCCCTTATTTCTTTATAGATTTTGGGAGGTGCTATACCCTTCATGATATATATGTAGTGTCGATCAACGCATTCCCAATGTGAGGTTTTCAGAACTACAAATCCTCCTCTCTCCTCTAATACCTCTGTGTTTATTCGTTTTCTACACTTCACTTGTATAACATAATTACTATTTTTACCTTTTCTTAGACAGTTTTTTTTTGTTTTGTTTTTGTTTTTTTTGTTAAGGCATCTGGGGTTAAATGATTTGTCTAGCTAGGGTCACACAGCTAGGAAGTGTTAAGTGTCTGAGGCCAGTTTTGAACTCATATCCTCCTGACTTCACGGTTGGTGCTCTATTCACTGCGCCACCTAGGTGCCCCAACAGTTTTGCTTTTTAGAGTCATATCATACTTAACTCTGCCCCAATATTTCTTTTGAGCTATCCAATTGTTGATGTTAATCTTAAATACACAGTATACATTTCCATGTAAAAGACCTAAGTAGTTTGTCCATGTTGTTCTTTGAAATTGATCTTTGATATTAGCTCTTACATGTTAAATTTTCTATTGAGTTTGGGTTTGAAATAAAGTCCTCGAAATCTGCAAATTCACTGAATGCCAATTTCTTTCATCCAATATTAGGTAAAATTTTGCTACATAAGATATTTTTGGCCATAGAACTAGTTCTTTTGATTATTGGTATATATGATTCAAGGACCTCTGGTCTTTTATTATGGCTGCTGATGAGTTCTGTACAATTCTAATGGTAGCTCAGCATATTTGAATTGTTTTTTGTTTTTGGTTTTGTTTTGTTTTGTTTTTTGCAAATTTTTCTCTTTGATCTGGGGCTTTTGAAATTTGGTAATAATATTCCTGTGTGCTTTCACAAAGGATCTCTTTGAGATGGTAATCAGTGGATTTTTTTTTTTTTGCCATTTTTACTTTCCCCTCATGTTCTATTGTCTATGTCTATTATTCCCTCCACTACCTCTAGAATAAAATACAAACTATTCTGTGGCATTTAAAGCTCTTCACAATCTCAAGATTCCCAAGCTTAATGTTCATTATTTTTCTTTAACAACTCTACATTTGAGCCAGAGTGACCTCTCAGCTCTTTCCCATACAGGACATCCTGTCTTCTACTTCTCTGCCTGATACTCTTTCTTCATCTTTGCCTTTTGTTTACATTATTTACATTCAAGTCAATTTAAATACCTCCTACACTCAACTTTTCTTGATTCTCCTTGATCATTAGAACACTCCTCCCAAATTTCTTTCTATTTATTTTCCATAGATGTTATATTAATCTGTATAAATATTGTTTCCCTCAAAAAAATGTCAATTTTGGGAGAGCATGGATGCTTTTCATTTTTTGTCATACCCTCCTTCCCATTTCACATAGTGCCTGGTACTAAATGTTAGGGGCTTAATAAATACTTGCTGAATTAAACCATTCTGTCTACTCAACATCTTAACAATTGTCACCTCTTCATTTGCTGTCCTAGTTCAGGTCTTTATCCCATCTCACCTAGCAACAGCTTCCTAACTGGTTTTTCTGCTGCCCTGCTCTTGCCTCTCTAATCTATACTACACATAGTTGAAGATTTAATCCTAAAACATAGATTATACCATGTCACTTTCCACTTGAACACAAAATAATAATAGCCCTCAACCTGTCATTTAAAGTTTCTCACAATCTGGCTGCCTCTTATTTACTTACATTCATTCACCTATCAAGTACCAGGGACAGTTTTAGGTGCTGGGGACACAAAACAATTCTTGTCCTCTGGGAACTTTATTGGAAGAAAAACAACATGAAGACAGGAAAATATACACACACACACACCCATTCACTAAATATATAAATTAATGGAATGAGTTAGCAATTGTAGGAGGAGGGAAAGCAATGGTAGTACATAATAGAGCCTAATGTAAGAAATGGCAATTGAAGGAAATTCAGAAGGAAAAAGAAGGAAATTCTATTCAGCATAAATGAGGTGTAAGTATCTCCAGTCATAGGGCACTGAGACTAAAAGATGAACAGTAATGTACCAATTTGACAAGAAATCTGATTGCATGAAGGAAGTATTAAGCAGTAAGTTTGGAAAGACAGATGAGTAAGACTGTGAAGAGCTTTAAAAGCAATACATAGGGGCAGCTAGGTGGCGAAGTGGATAGAGCACCAGCCCTGAAGTCAGGAAGACCTGAGTTCAAATCTGGACTTAGACACTTAACTCATCCTAGCTGTGTGACCTTGGGCAAGTCACTTAACCCCAACTGCCTCAGCAAAAAAAAAAGCAAAAAAAAAAAAAAAAAAGCAATACATAAAAGTTCATATTTTGTTTATTTTTTCCAGGCTTATTTCATATACTTCATTTCACACAATCTCTATTATAATCAAACCGTCCTAATTTTTTTCTATTCATTACATTCGATCTACCACCTCCATATCTTTGCATAAGTAATCCCCACACCTGGAATGCATTCCCTCCTCATCTCCAGCTTTAGCAATCACTAGCTTTCTTCAACACACAATTCAAGCTCCCCCTCCCATAAGAAGTAACCTAAGATTCCCCCACTCCAGCTGTATTTCTCTTGGAATTACTTTACTTTGTATTATTTTGTATAAGATACTTTTCATCATTTTATATATTTGATTCCCTGAGAATATACCTTATATCCCTTCCCTCTTTCCATAATATAACATGACTTCTTAAGGGTCAGATATATTTTTTTTTCTTTTTTATCTTTATTCTATCTCTTTATCTAGCTTGAAGTGCTTAAAAATGTTTGGTGAATTGAATGAATAAAGATCCTATTAGAATGGAAAAGAAAAAGAAATAAAGTGAAGTTATCTAGTAAGAATTATTATGGGCTTATTTTGGAATGAAATTAAAAAGAATTCAACTAAAATGATAGTGTTAAGTATATCTTAATCACTGAATGTATTCCAGAAAAAGTGAGAACGCAGAACACAGATTCTTAACTTGGAAGCCTAGGGAACCTATGATTTCATGCAATAGATGAATTTGAATAGGAAAACAAATTACATCTTTATTTCCACTAGTTTCAACTGAAATTTAGCATTTGTTTTAGTAATGAAGGCAGACCAGGATGATAATTCTGGGACAGTTCATGATATACAAAAATATTAAGAACTATTTGGATGAAAAACATTTAAAATTTATCTGCACTAAAATTTTATCTTGCATTTTCTTAGGAGAGAACTTGCTAAGTTGAAAACATGAAAAAGATTATAGTAGACTTAGAGATTTGAGCAAAAATGATTTGTATAAAAATAAATTCTATAAATTATAAATCCTACCATTTCACAACTTTTATTCAAGCTCTCCAAAATGATTCTTGAAGTCTCTCTTGTTAATGTCTTACCATCCTAAAATTATTAATATTTATTATTTTCTAACGTATATCCTAAAATTCTTCTCCTTCAGCCTAAATCCTGATGTTGTTTTCAGTGGAACAGAAAAAAAAAAGTCTAGTTGGAAAAAATATCCTTTAAAATATTTGTAGATAGCAAAATATTGTCGTAAGATTTTTCTCTTTTGTAGACTAAACAATCATAATAGACATCATCATTATTTGGCACAACCATTAATTTTAAACACCTCTAGGGGAGTATTTGTATTATTCAAAATAATATACAAGGGTATGCTGGCAAATATTTAACAACTAATTCCTCAAAAATGAACCAAAGGCTCATCTTTAGGTAAATCTTTATTATTAGCATTGTCTCCATTATTTTCTTACAGCTATGCAATCTAAATAAATTTAGCTCTAATTTAGAACATCTGCCAATTCCTGAGATGTAAAAACTGAAAATTTCAGAATCAGCATCTTTACAAGTCAGCTCCAGAATACTAATGACATATACTTAGAGCTGAAAGAGACTGGAGTTCCAAGCTTCAACTTGATAGAGTAGATAAGAGTACTGGATCTGGGGACAAGGAGGTATTAGATTTATATCTTTGCTCTTTCCTTTTATATTTCTGTTTTTTAACATACAGCAAACAATTAATAAATATTCCTTGAAATTAAGTCACTTCACTTTATCTACCCCAGTTTCCTTATTTGTAAAATGAGAGGATTCAGCTATATATATTTTTTATTTATTCCAGATATTTAATCTGGAAAAACAGCAACAAAGAGAGGAGTCCACCTTAAAGTCAAAAGGAAAAAAACAACCTGAAGGTTGGGGTGCTTGGCAATACAGTAGATGGAGCACCAACTGGGGAGTCAGAAGGACTTGATTTCAAATCAGATACATACTAGCTGTGTGACCCTGGGCATGTCACTCAACTCAGATAGCCTCAAAAAATAATGTAAAAGGAAAACCTGAGGGTCAAGCTCAATCTTTGACTGGGTGGCTGTCTCCCTAGACAAGTCATATAAGCTCTCTCAATGTCCCAGAGATCTTTTTAATAACATAAGTTACAAAAAGATGCCAAGCTGCATTGCTGGAGGGAGTTTACTATGAACTCCCTATACCAACAAAATCACAGTTTTAGCATTTAAAAAAAAATCTAGTTCAACTCTCTTTTTACACATAAGGAAACTAAGGTCTCTAAGAAATAGTGACTTGCCTATTGTAATGCAGATGGGAAACATCTGGGTTTGAAACCCAGATTTTCTCCACATTTAGTGCTTCAATAAATCTTAATGGCCACTAAATCCCTATTCCTTTTAAGATTAAATACATAGTCCTCCATTTGGCATTTAAAGCTCTTCACAACCTAGGCCATCCGACCTTTCTACCCCTTACATAAACTACTCCTTTCACACACTTAGCAATTTGGCCTTCTAACACAGAATTCTCACACGGAATTCATCTCCCATTGCCATAAGAAATGTATAGGCTATCTTCTAAAGGAGGGATAGGGGGCTTTTAAGTAGCTCAGTGGATAAACTGCCAGGCCTGCTGTAGTAAAACTCATCTTCAAGAGTTCAAATCTGGCTTCAGGCACTTACTAGCTATATATCTCTGGGCAAATCAATTACCTCTGTCAGCCTCAATTTGTCATCTATCACATGAGTTGGAGAAAGAAGTAACAAAAACTCCAGTATTTTTGCCAGGAAAACCCCAAATGGAGTCTCGAAGAGGCAGATACAACTCAAATGACTGAACAACAAACAATCATGACCACATGTTAAGAATATATTTCCTTTCTGGCCTTGCTTCTGCCTCCCAAATTTCAAAACTATTATGTTTCATCCTGAAACTTCCCTTAGGCAAAGTATCTCCTTGCTCTGAAACATTCACCCATTCCTTCACCTTTCTCAACTTGGAATAGTCCTCTGTAGAGTCACACTGTAGCTCCTACTGGAGCTTCTATTTTGTGGATATGCTCAAGCTGGCCTTCGTATCTCTCTAGACTCTCTTCTTGGCTTCCAAACTTCAAATTATGCTTACAGACTTCTTCCCATCATACCCTTAGTTTTTCAGAGCTCTGCTGTAGTGATTTAGTCATTTCTCAGTTATGTCTGACTCTTTGTGAGCCCCTTTGGGGTTTTGTTGACAAAAATACTACAGTGGTTTGCTATTTCCTTCTCCAGATCATTGGATGAGGAAACTGAGGAAAACAAGGGTATGATATGTCTAGGAGAGTCTGGAGTCAATTTTGAACCTCAGGAAGATGAGTCTTCAGACCTGGCACTCTGTTCACTGCACTATTCATCTGTCCTTTCAGAACTCATGCAGACTATTTCCAATTAGCTATTTCCAATTAGCTTCTTGAGGACAGGGACTGGCTTTCTTTTTCCTTGTTCTTGTATTTCTTTAGCAGAGTATCTCAGCTTAATAAACAATTGATTGTTTTCTTGCTTCCTTCCTCACTCCCTCTTAGAATTTCCCATTTCTATCAAAAATAAGTCCAAGCACCTTTCCTGATCTTTCAAGAATTCTTTTACTCTAAAATTCTTGACATTAGTCAGAGGTAGTTTGAATGAAAGATTATTAATATTCAGCACAAATCACCCTATTTACAAATTCTTGTTAAATTGTTCAATTTAAAGCACAATGCTTAAAGGAGTCAATTTCATTCAACATTTACTTATTAAAACTACAAAATACAATATTATTGCATCTCTATGAGTACTGCTATCATTCACATGATGGAAAATATATTTTTATATTCCTACAAAGTAAAACTGTGACTGGTTCAAACAATAGGAAGTAATAGTCAAATAAAAATTATATTGATTTCTGTTGTTACAAACTCTAAAAGGTTGTTACAAACCTGAAAGGCAAATACTATATGTCAACATAGCCAGACCCCCAGAGGAAAAACAAACTTTACTGTTTACTGAGACATGAGGTCTTCATCAGTACTATAATAGAATTTTTTGTGGCCATGAAATACACGTAGAAGATTTTTTAATTACCATTCTGAAGAGAGATGAGATTAACAGTTCAAATAATAAGTTAATGTTGACCCTCTGATGAGCCAGCCAGGTGGCAATTATTGGCATGCTTGGCCTGATTTAGAGAAGTCAGGAAGGGGTGGAGATCATTTCTTTACAATGCTCCAGTGTAAGGTACTTGGAGCTCAAACTTTCCCAAAGTCTGAACGTTTTAAAAGAACCCTAAAAGACTGAGTCAAAAATCTTTCCTTCCCCAAATCAAATCTTTTCTTTTTTCCCTCCAAACCTTTAAAACACTATTCACAGAACTCCTAATCTCTGTCATACTCATGTTTAAACAAAGTAATGATATAAAATTGATAAAGCATTTGTAATCAATCAGAACAGCATTTATTAAGAGTTATAATATATACAAATAACTGTGTCAGGTTTTCAAGACAGCAAAAAATGAAACAATATTGAACCTTAAAAACCATGAGAACTTTGCAAAGGACTTGGAGCTGAACCACATTTTGTCTCCTCTATTTGAATGGGAGAATCTCAAAACCAAAGACTGACTTACTTTTCTATTTAGCATAGTGCTTTGCAAAAAAGTTAGTGCTTAATAAATACCTTATTAATTTATTCATTCATAGTTTGAAGAATTGATAGGATAAAGTGAGGGATTTTTTGTAGCCTAAGAGACAGATGTTTATGGGCAGCAAGGAAGGAAGTAGAAAAATAAACTAAAGATTAGAGTAGGGAATGATTGAGTAGGCAGTTTGCTGAAGAAGACAGTAAGGAGTGGGATAAAGGATACTTGTAAAAGGGAAAATCCAACTCTTTATTGGAAACTGGAGTCAAGGAGAGAATAGAGGACAATGTCAGGTGACTTTGAGAATCAGAATTCAAAGCAAATGGCCTTTCTTTTCTCAGTAAAACACTCAATACAAAGAAGTCTTTTGAGAAGGTGGGAAAAAATATCTGGGCGATTTCAGAAAAGAAGGTTTGGAATAGCATGTGAGTATGATGTAATAGAGAATGAATTATGAAGGAGTGAAAGATTTGCTTTAATAAGAGTTCAAATGATAGTAAGGGGGACAAATTTGTAGTGGTCTCAATTAATTTAGCACAGTATTTGACAGAAGCAAAAGAGAAGTAGTGGGAGCAGATTCAGGTTTGGGATTGGGCAAGGCTAGATAGCTAATGAGAGACTAGAAAGCATTAAATTCATTAATTTAATTAAATCAGTTTGTTGGTTAAATTAAATTAATATTATCCTGGAATGTTAAATTGCTTAATAGGTAGAGACTGGGAAATAAGAAAAGTGCTCAAGTACAGATAACACAATGTCATTTAGAATTAATTATCTGTAGGGATAAACTCTCACTTGAATAGCTTGTTAAAAAGCGATCAATGACATTTTATAAAGAGCAGTACTTGTTAGGCCAAAATTTAGACTCGACAAAGTGCCATTCTTTAGGCCTATAAGGGTACTATTTGAGAATATGTGAGTATTATAAGTATATTAACTTGTTAATGCAAGACTTTGCTCAAGACAGTAGAAGTGATTAATCAAACATAAGCTAACATAAGCTAAGATACTAAAAAGTTAAGAAAAATAAGTAAGATGGTGGAACAATGTGAGAATACCAGAGGAGGATTCTGAGAAGATGATGGAGTAGGTCAGAAAACTTCAAGCCCTCTATCTTACCCCCACACCAAAGACAAATTTGCACCTCAGGGTAACAATAGATTGTTGAAAAACAATGATGATTTAGAACAGGACAGGGTTCTTCTTTGGAAAACCCTAAAAGATCCCAGGACTAGGATTTAACCTCAGTGAGGTGTCAACATCTCCAGGTTAGCTCCAGAGAAACAGCAAACAGGGAGATAGCTGGGTTCCAAGTGAGACTGAACTACAACCATAGGAACTTTCACTTCCCAGACAGTTTGGGGAGTTGAGGTCTGAATCTAAGACAGAGGGATCCTCTGCTGATAAGGAAAACTAGGCACAGCTGTGCTGCAGAGATGCTGCTCTGGGCAAGAAGAGACCAACACATTGGATGAGTGCAGAAACAGTGGGGCAGGGACTCTGATGGCTGTGGACACTTGTAGGAAGCTGAAGTTTTTGGTTTGGGGTTATGGGTTAGAGGGAAGAGGTGAAGTGAGTAGAAGCACCATCCCCTCTGTCCTCTCAGGATTAGAAGGGCTTACACATATAATTCTCGTTTTTAAAAATTGACAAAGAAGAAAGAATTCAACCATAGAATCCAACCATATAATAGTAAGGGGGAGATCAGGGTTCATCTCCAGAGTGTACAACTAACAGTGAAGTTTAAAAAAGCCTCTTCTACCACAAAGAGTAATATCAAATAGCTACCTGGCCAGAAAGAATTTATAGAAGAACTAAAAAAAAAAAAGACTTCAAAAATAAAATGAGAGAGATTTAAGAAAAATGATGGAAGAGAAGTAGGAGGAAGGAAAAGTAGGAGAAGAAAGAAGTATCAAAGAAAAACAAGATTCTAAAAAAGAAAATCAACCAAATAGAAAAGGAGATATAGAATCTTAAAGAAAAAAAATAATTCTTTGAGAATTAGAATTGAGCAAGAGGAAGAGAGTGAAGTTATAAGAGACCAAGAAATAACAAAATATAAAGAAAGAAAAAACAAGAGAAAACCAAATATAAAGAATGAAAAAAAGAATAAATTATGAAACATTTTATAAGAAAAACAACAGATTTGGAGAACAGTTTAAAAAAATATAAGGATAATTGAAGTATCTGAAAACTGTGACCAAAAAAAAAAATCTTGATGCAAGAATGCAAGAAAATATCAAAAGAAAATTATCCTGGAGTGATATAACAGAAGGAAAAGGTAGAAATATAAAAAAATCCACTGATCCCTACCTCAAAGAGATCCTACAAGGATCCTACATAAGAATATTATTGCCAAATTTAAAAACCCCCAAAAGAAAGAGAAAATTTTGCAAAAAGCAAACAAAAACAATCCAAATATGCTGGAGCTACAATTAGAATTGTACAGAATTTTATCAGCAGCTACAATAAAAGACTGCAGGTCCTGGAATAATATAAATCGGTAATCAAAAGAACTAGACCTGCAGCCAAAAACATCATATCCAGCAAAACTAACTATAATATTCAATGAGAAAAAAATGGACATTCAACAAAATTGCAGATTTTTCAGGATTTTGTCTCAACCAAACCTGAAAATTTAATACATATGAGCCAACACCAGTGATTAATTTCAAAGGATTCAACGTGGACAAATGGTTTATATTTTTTGCATGGAAATATATACCATATGTTCAAGACTGACAAGATTGGGTAACTCAAAAGATTCAGGCAGAGTTAATTATCATGTGAAGGTAAAAATAGTAATTATGTTATCCAAATGAGGTGCAGAGGAAGAATAGATACAGAGGCATTAGAGGGGGGAAGGAAGCTGGTAATTCTGAAAACCTACTTACATCAGGAATGGGTTAAATAGAGAGCACTGCATAACATACTATGAAGGTTATATACCTCCAAAACTGATAAAAAAATAAATGGGGAGGGAATAGAGTAAAATGGAGTATAGAAGGGTATGTAGAGATGGCAGGAGGACAAGGTATGTAGATTAATTGGAAAGGGAAAAAGGTGAAGAAAGGGTGGCAGAGCATTAAGTAAGGTACAGAAGGGACTAAAAATTAACAAAGGGATAAGGTGTGTAGATTAATGGGGATGGGATAAAGAGGGAAAGAAAGGGTGGGGAGGAGGAGATAAGGGAAGGAGCCCTGGGGAATGGGGGTGGTGGTTAAGTAATAGTAAGGCAAGTTAAAGAGTACAATTAAAGAAGAGATAGTGGGGATAGGAAATAAGAGATATACACAAACAATATAACAAGTATTAAGAGTAGAAGTAGAATACTTGTGTATGTGTGTGTATGCTACACTGTAGCCTGTTTGGGGAAAGTGGAAGGGATGAAAAGAAGAAAAAAGAATAAAGTAAAAAGTACACAGCATAGAATAAAAGGATAACTTAAAGGGAAGCAAAGAAAAGATGGGCAATCATGAATATAATTTCTTCTGTTACTATACATGCTTTGTTGAAATGGAAATTTATTGTTGCATATTTTGAATCCTCCCTGATCTTCTGCTGAGTACATAACAATGCTTTGTTTTCCTTTTCTTTTTTCTTTCTTTTTTTTTTTCTTTTTTTACATGCTTTTCAGGGAATTCTGATGGGCAGATCACAATGTCATGTCATTATTACTATTCTTTTTTTCCTCCTGAGGCAATTGGGATTAAGTGACTTGCCCAGGGTCACACAGCTAGGAAGTGGTAAGTATCTAAGGTCAAATTTGAACTCAGGTCCTCCTGACTTCAGGGTAGTGCTCTATCCACTGTGCCACCTAGCTGGGGGCTATTACTATTCTGAACCAGGAACTCATTGAAAAATATGTGCCTTGGCTATTAAGCACTATTAATGAATGCTATTGTGTACGTTGGTGGATCCATATTTTATTAATGTGGGAACTCTTTAGTTTACTATAAATTGGAAACTCTCCAATACTCCTCATTTTGTGTCTTTTTTTTTTTTTTGGTCTTTTCATAATCCCTATATAGAACACATTCTTTTATTATCTACAAGCCATCAACGTACAGCTCTGTGATGCATCTGCAGTCTCTTATTTTATTTACATGAGCAAAATCCACTTCCTCATTCAGTCATATGCATCCCGGGTAATATATTCTGGGTCACTTAACATGTACTGATAACAAATCCTATCCATGTATGTATAGCATGCATCTCTCCATTACTCTTTAGGTTATCTATTTTTTTTTTTTAATGCTCCCAGTATGATAGCATTCCATACCCTGAAATCATATAGGGTTACTGTAAGAATAAGATTATAAAAGATATAGGCTTGTGTGGCAGCAAGTAATTTGAAATCCTGACAAGTATTATATAATTTTTCAAATGCAATCCAATGTAATATGTTCCTAGTTAATTCTGGATCTAGCTCACTGTTTTCCTATAGATGTCTAAAATATGTATACAGAAGGATAGATCAATAGATCAATAACACATAGAAAGATTAACTTACCATTTGAGCAATAAATGCATATCATTTGTTTATTTTGCTTTGAATTAAGCTCAATCACTTTTATATTTAATATTTTTATTTTCTCCAGCTACATGTAAAACAATTTTTACATTTGTTTTTAAAATTTTGAGTTCTAGATTCTCTTTTCCTGCCCACCTCCAATCCCCATTAAGAAGACACGTGAAATTATGCGAAAAATTTCCTTAAAAGTCATGTTGTGAAATGAAACATATATTCTCACTCCTTCCAAAAAAACCCAAAAGGAAAATAAAGTTTTGAAAAAAAGTATGCTTCAAGCTATATTCATTCTCTGGGTATGGGTAGCATTTTTCATCATAAACCCTTCAGAGTCATGGATCGTTGTACTGCTGAGAATAGCAAAGTTATTTACAGCTGATCATCCCACAGCATTGCTATTACTCTGTACACAATACATTTTATTTTGCTTCAGTTCATGGAAAACTTACCAAATTTTTCTGAGGGGATCTGCTCATCATGTCCCATAGAACAATAATATTCCAACATAATCACAAACCACAATACCATTCCCCAAATGATGGGCATTCCCTCTGTTTCCAGGTCTTTACCCTGAGAAGAGAGATGCTATAAATATTTTTGTACATATAGATCCTTTTCCTTTTTTAAAATCTCTTTGGGGATTCATGTAGAATAGTGTTATTGTTTGGTCAAAGGGTATGCATGCTTTTGTAGCCCTTTGAGCATAGCTCATATTTTTTGATCATTTATCAATTCAGGAATGGCTCTTATTTTTTTTATAAATTCAATCACTTGTCATTATTATGAATGCTCATGAAAGCCTCTGTAGTATTCTAGGATAAACAAAATTGGCACTTCACTTCAAGTAAGGTTATTGGAGAACCTTAAATGCATTTAAGGAATCATTTTGCTGTTATTGTTTAGACATAGAAAAGAGTAGAAACCATAGATAAATGTATCAACATTGGTTAGTCCTTGTTTGTTGTCTCTAGTCAGAGGATCAATGAACAAAATAACCTGCCTTGAAATCTGTCAGAAAGCATATAATTTTAATGTATAAAACAGTAAAAGCTCACTATAGAAAATTATCTATATAAGCCAGTTTCTCACATTTTCATCAAAGATATCATAATGAAACATTTTGATGTTTTGCATGCATAAGAAAGCACATATATAGACCTAGAGTTGTTCATATAGTCTTGGTTGCATCTGTTTTGGTAAAGGAATCACATGTGATTTTTTCCATTATTTTAGAATCCTATCATCTTTGGATTATCTTCAAAACTAATTTATGAGTACCTTTAATATTGTTTCCACACAAATTTCTCTTGAATTAGCTTGATTGTATCCCTGGTTTCATCTTAAGTACTTTTGTAATTTATTTGTGTAGTACATTGAGTACTTTGATTACAAAATCCAAAATAGTGGCTTCATTGTCATCAATGAGAACTTATTACTATAAAAACAATGCTATAAGCAGGACTGTTCTAGATCACATTTCTTTGTTGTCCTCATTTCATAAACATGTTTTAATCTCACATGGAGTCACCTTAGCTAGATTGCACACTAAGCTTTCTGCAGGTTAACTTTCTCCTCAATAGCTTTTTGATTTTTTATGAGGTTATATTGCTTGTAGTTTTCAGTCATACTTCTTGGTAATGTTTTGCAAACAAGTATGTACTCTAAATCAGTATTGCCCTTGGCTGCTATGTCTCTCTGCTGGCAAGGAGATTGTGTTTTCTGGCTGAAGGGCTTTCTGTCCTCTTTACTACTCTTATTATGGTAACTGTTTAGCATCAGTTAAGCTTCTCTGAGAAATAGCAATACAGTCAATTTCTTTATATTCTCATTTTTCCCACTTCCCCCCCCCCTTTTTTTTTCAGAGTTTACAACTCGTTGAAACAGTCTGGGAAGGAAATACTGTAGTGAGTATCTCCTCATCTTTATTTTTTCTTTAAGAAAAAATGTTAATTTATTATTTATTTTTTAACATTCTCTTTAAGTATGAGGAAGATCTAAGCATGTTTACAAAACATAGTGAAGAAATTAGTCTGTTAAGGGGAGATTAAAATGTGAAAAAAGAGGGTATCACCAAAAGGTCAAATACATAGAGAATATAAAAGACGGGATCAAGGGTGCAAATAAAAGGGCTGTGAATGGAAAGGAAAGAGAATGTGTACCCACCCAAAGCTAGTGGCTTTGTATTTAGTTAGTAGTTATAGTATGCTAATAATTGGTGGTCATATGGCACATAACATATAGAAAATAATACAATGTAGATGGAATGTGGAAGTTCTCATAATGATGATAGTATGAATCAGTGAGGCAAAAAATGGATATAGAGGAAGATGGGTTTGAATGGCAATTAGGAGAGTATGAGTCAATGTGTTTTATGGGTAAAGAAGATCGAGTTCAAGTATATATCACTAGGAAGTTTAAGGGTATGAGGCTAAGATGACTAGCAGTAAATGTATTCCAGATATAGATACGACCTCCTTTTACTTTATGCCACTGATACGCAAGAACAGAACAGTCACCAGGGTTGAAGACCATATTCTGTTTTTACACATTTCATGGGCTTCCACAAGCAACTAAAACCTCAAGAAGTAAAACTTCTTCTGACAAATCATTTTGTACTTAGCTATATTAGGAAAAACACAAACCAAAATCCATTATTCATCATGAGCACCAAGTACAAAGCTTTTCTAACTTAGAATCTATCAAACCTTATATTTTACACAGAGAACCTGGGGCCCACTTTTATACCAGGACAGATCATCAGATAGAATTTCTCTAGGGGAACATAAATGTCTAACATTGTATAAAACATAAGAGTAAGAGAAAACAAAAAGCCAAGTGTTTCCAGACATAATTTGCTATCATTTGATTAACAGTGAGGACATAACTCTTTTCAGCAAGAAGATTCAAGGCAATTCCAATAGACTTGTGATGGAAAGTGCCATCCACATCCAGGGAGAGAACTATGGAGACTGAATGTGGATCAAAGCAAAGTATTTTCACCTTCTTGTTGTTGTTGCTGGGTTTTTTTCTTGTGTATTTTTCCCTTTTGATCTGATTTTTATTTTACAGCATGATGAATATGGAAATATGTTTAGAAGAATTGCACATATTTAACCTATACTGCATTGCTTGCTATCTTGGGGAGTGGGGAAAGCCATACAAAAGAGATATTTTCTCAAAAAAGCCCTATTTATTTAAGTTTAGTTTAGGTAGTTATTCTGTGACTTAACACTTCACTTGACACTTCACATCTCTAGAACTCAGTTTTTTCATTTGTAATATCAGTGAGTTTTAGCAGATCTTCCAGGTCCCCTTTTCAGTTACAAGATTCTATGGTTCAATTCAAAGAACATTAAGAAGAAACCAGACAATAAAGTATCAATCCCCAAATTGGAGATTGATAATTGAACGTATTTAAATAATTGATTACACAGTACAATGTGGTGCTGGCAGTAGAAAAGAAATGCTAAGAATCTGTTCAGGAGGAAGAAATATCTATAACATCTGGATTCATTTTTTCAGTCAGAATACCTGGCCTATGATAATTCTGCTTTTCCATGAGCTACTTATATAAACAACACAGTTCAAGCAGCACTTTCAAATATATACATACTTCTTTGCTGATTCAAATGTTGATGTGTCATGGAAAACAGAAAAAGAGTCAGAGTTGAAATAATCTGCTGATATCATCGATTTTCTGAAGGGAAAGGGGGCACCTCCCTCAGTGCTTATTACTAAGGATATCTGTATGGAAACAGGATCCTTGTTGCTTAGGAATTTGTTGGCTCCCACTGGTTGTTTCCCGCTCTACTTGAAATTATAAACTTCTGTCTGAGATATCACTAGCATCTTCACAGCTATGAACTGTCAGGCCACATAAAAAGAAGTTAGGATGTGAAATATCCAATGACAGATTATTAAGATGTTTTATGTTTTAAATACAAACTTTCAAGAGATGGGCAGGCTAAAAGTTAAGTGACTATTTTTTTTTTTTAATTCTGTATTCCTCTCTCCTTAATAATCCACGAGAGTCACTTTGGGTTTTCAGAGGGTTTTTTCCTTTTATGTTTACTGATCTTATTTTCTTTTCTTAACTCACTATCATTCCCTAGTGATTCCTGAGCATTTCAAGCCCTGATAAAGTTTTTCCTTGTAACAAAAGTAATACAGTCAAGCAAGATGAATCGACACACTGACCATGGCTGAAAAATGTGTACCTCTCTCCATACCATTGTCCACCATTTCACTGACTGTAGTTCTAAAGCCTTTTAATGTTGTTTTCCTTTGTGATATTGTGGAAAACACTTTTCCTCTTGATTCTGATTATTTCACTTGCTCTCAGAGGTAATGACTATTAGAGATCATTTAAAATTATATTTGTTAACTGACAATAGACATAGAGTTGGTTTCTGGCTCTGATCTTGAGTTTATTTCATGAGAGAAGTGAGAAACTTGTTTACTAGTTTATCTCCCTCTGGCTATTTCAATAAATATTGACTAACAAGCTTTAACATCATAAATTTATAACTTCACAAAGTTATATGAAACTTCAGAAAATTTTAATTTGTGAACTTATCCTTTTATATCTAAGGCCATTGACTATGTTAATAGAATGATATTCTATTATCAAATCAAGATCATACATGATAGCAAACTTCAAGTTAGTCAACAAACATTTATTAGCTGCACATAATGTGTCAAGTACTCTATTAAGCAGGGATACAAATATGAAAATAAAGATAGTCCCTACTCTCAGGAGCTTACAATCTAGTAAGAGGAAGAGAACAGAAAAGGAAATTAATAAGAATGAAGGATGAAAGGAAGGTACTAGGCATGATGGAGGTGTCCAAATGAATGCTTGAAGGTGGGAAATAAAGAGATGGCTGGCCTAGTTGCCTTCTTTTCTTGGTTCAATGGATGAAATTAAATTAGTTTAGTTGACAGCAAAGCACTGGGCACAAGGGCATGATGGAGAAGTTCAAAAGATTACTGCCATGTGGGAAACTGTTAGCTTGCATATTGTTGTACCTTTTGAATTAAAAATAGACCTTAGATATTACTTGTGTCAAAATGTTCAATTTATTGATAACATAACTAATGGGAAGAGGTACCAGGAAGATCACATAGACAGTTATAGACCTGGACCTGGTGCTCTTCCTAATATACTATACACTCTCACCCTTAAACCATGCTACCAAAGAAATACAAAACCAAAAGTTATTAGAGACTTAGTAATTATGTAATTAATCAGAAACTAATAGCTAATACTGGAGTTAGGCACCAAATTCCCTTTGGGGCCTAAATTATTAAAATTCATTACTTATAGGGATCAAATTAGGCAGACTAATCCTAATTTTGTAAGGTGCCTTGTGATATATAGCTAGAAGTATTAACTATGTTAACTAATATTCTTCAACAATACTACTTTTCATAACTTTGCATAAATGCAATGTTTGTCATTTGTCAGATTATTTTATAGGAAATGAGGTCAAACATATGGCACAGTAATAAGAGTACATGTTTTGAATCCTGGCTCTGTTACTTCCAATCTGTATGTCTTTAAGAAAATGATTTCAACTCTGAGCCTTGGTTTTTTCCATCTGTAAAATGAGATGTTTGAATTAGGTGATCTCTAAGAGTCCTTCCATGACCTTTTTACAAGGGAAAGAAAACTTTTGTAATTTTTTTTTAAAAAATAACCTTTTCTTATATAATTTTTAATATAAATGAAACAAATTTGTAAGTGTAATGTAATATATATGTATTAGGAGTGTATGTATATATATATGCTGGAAAATATTTAAGTGATTAGAAATATGAAAACAATGATTGTGTAAATTTAAGAAATTATTTAAAATTCTCTACCGCACAATAAAACCAAAATGAATAATCTTAATATTAACTATTCATGGTACCCATGAAAACATAAGTACAGAATAAGATCAATTATTTTTTCATAGTTATTATTAGGTGAATGCTAACAAAACTAGAGATAGTGATAATTGTAATAGTTAAAACAAAAATTTTCAACAAAATTGAAGAACTTTTTTAAAGAACTTTTTTTTGTGAACAAAATTAATGTAACTATAATGAGAAAGAAAGCAATCAACTGAAGGGGAAAAAAATCTTTGCATCAAAAACTGCTGATAAAGGTCTAGCACCTAAGATAAAGAGCTTACTAAAAGAAATAGGCAAAACTTTGCCCAAAGGCTATGACCAATTATCAAAATAAGTTATGAAAGAATCACTAATGTTTAGAAAAATGCAAGTCAAAGCAATCAAAAGCAAATCAAAGCAATTTACTTTATACCTAGTAGACAAAAGTGACAAACACTGAGAATGATCGTTGTTGGAAATGTTGTAGAAAGATGGTCCCATTAATGTACTTGTGGAGCTACAAATTGGTCCAGTAATTCTAGAAAATAATTTGGAGATATATGAAGAAAGTGACTAAAATGTTTAAATTCTTTGACCCATATTTACCTTGTTACATATCCACAGGGTTAATGACAAAAAGAAAGGCACTGTATACATTAAACTATTTAGAGCAGAATTTCTTTTTGTTGTTGTTGGCAAAGAATTGGAAACAAAGACAATGCCCAATGTTTGAAGGATTAGCTAAAGATGTCATAATAAAATAAATACAATGGAATATTATTGCACTATAAGAATTGATAAGCATGATAGATACAGAGAATCATTAGAAATTATATGAACTGATGCAAAGTAACTAAACAAAACCAATATAATCACATGTGCAACAAATATAGCATCGTAAATGTGAAAAACAGCAACAAAACAATTGAAGCTAAATTTTAGAATATTATAACTAAGCTTAGTCCCAAAGAGAGATCAGAAGCCACCTCCCTGTTTGTCTGCAGAGATGATGTAAAAGCAAAGGATGTTCCAAAAATTGATTTAAAAATTGTTTTGTTAAAAAAATATCAGATGCCATGCACCAAATCAAAGACCAAAAAAGATCCACTTTGCAAATATATGTCTCACTTTATCTATTCAGATGTAAAGCTAGTGAAAAACTCTAAAGATATTTGTTCAAAACTAAAATGAGAACATATCCATTGCTTTGTTGTAAAGGAGGCTGGTGTATTAAAATAATTCCTAACACTTCCTTCATATAAATATGATCAAAATAAATTTTCATTTTCAGAATTCATAACACGTAATTGATGTGATTTCATAGCTCAACCTCTATCAATACTGAAATATATTAAACTCTCTTTTAATGAGCAAGAAAAATCCAAAATTGGAGAGCTATAAAAATTCAATACCCTTTTAATTCTCTACTCTTTGCTGTCAGGGAGTCAGTAAGTGAGAGTGCCTTTCGAATAAAAGAGAAAAAAGAAATATGCAAAAAAATCTGCTGAAGGTTTTGCTTGTGCTTTGGAGCCATTAAACAATGCCGGGGAATTTTCCAACTAAGTAGCTGAAACTCCTAAAATTCTCTGTGCTCTGTCGTTTGGAAAAAGTATTTACCCAGCAAATAAAAACTAGACTTTCTTCATGTTAAAGAGCCATTTCAGGAGATTATCTCTTTGTTCTTCCAAAGCATCAATTATAAACATATATAAAACATCATTGTGACATACAGACTTTAAATGCAGCACTGATATAACCTTCCCAGAAATTCCAAGCAACATAAACATATATTATAAAAATTTGGCTATTGTTTTAAGTGACATGTTAATTCCATCCACCTAGAAAATTATAATAACTTCTTCAAGGAGAAAAGAGTTTTGTGAAAAGATAAGGTAGTTTATACTGACAAAAAAAATCAATCATACATTCATAATTTTGTTTTTAATACCAGTAACATTCCTCAGTCATTAATTGGCAATTTATATAATTATTTGTCTAAAGTGATCTCAGAATTTAATAAAAGAAAAGAATCTTGCCTCAAGGATCAAAAATTTCTAAGAATAACATAATTTTAAAAAAGACTTTGGCATATGCTAAAATTATTATGATTTTAATATCAGCACTCCCACATTAATGTTTGTATGATTTTATACTAGTTATAGGTTTTATTTTTGAAAGTAATTATTTTGTTGCAAAACAGTAAATGTAACAAGGTAATACATTTATTCTTGTCCCCAACAGAAATCATAAAAAGCAAAGAATAGCAATAATCAAATGTTTCTTTTAACAGTAAGAATATGAGTACTTTTTCAGATTTTCAGGCAGTTCACCACAAAATATAAACTAGATATATCTAAAATGCTAATTAATGAAGAAATTTTCTAAAGAAACATAAACATTTAGAAATCATCATGGTCAAAGAAATGGTCATTCAACTGATAAAAAAGATTCTTCAAAAAGAAAGAGAAAGGACCTATCAGGCAGCAAAGAGAACATTTTGATAAAATATCACTATTAACCTTCTCTCACTTGAATCATTTTTAAACTTTGAACAATGTACTCCAGGGAAGGTGAATTTATTCACAACTGAAAATTCCCCACTTACCTGAATGATGCACACAAACAGCATATAGAATGAGAAGGACCAGAAGAGGTTGCAGCTTCCATTTCCAATGATAGCTCCACATTCGACTTCTGTAAAACATCCTGAATAGGGAGAAAGTCATTAATGGGACATTTAATTGCAATAATAATCATGAAACTGTATCAGAAGCTATGGAAGAGAATGTTTTATCAATCTTGTTTCTAATAAAAAGTTAGGCTCGAATAAAGTATCTATTATAGTCTTCTGTTTGTTAATTGTCCAAAGGGAGAAAAAATTCTATGCATTTTGTTTGCCTCACACTCCTGTCTTTTAGATTATCAAACTGGTCTTTCTCCAAAAGGAAACAATATACATTTTTTCTACATGAAGAAGCTGGGTTATATCAAGGTAACACATGTAAAAATCATTCTAGTGATGAACAGCAACTTGGTTTGATATTTTTGTTTGTTTGTTTTGTTTTTTAATTAATAGCTTGAACCCAACTTGGAAGGTATATGTATTATCCTCACTTGTCACTTAGATTTTCCAAATCAGAACTAGGTATAAATAAGGATTATTTTAAAGAAATACTTTTTTAATTTTCCAAACACCATTGTTCTAGGTATATTGCCTCTTTCATCTCAAATTTCATCATCCCTTGAGAGTGTAAACATCTCCCTAAATAGAAGTTCCTTCCATGTATGTGCAATAAGAAGGAAAATAGAATATGCTTTATAAAAATTATAGATAAAATCTGATAAAGATGTATAAAATAGTGAGCCCCTTTTTATATTTATTATACTTTGAAAACTACCTAATATACAAAGGTTTAATCTTTAAATGAAATTACATTTATTAATTATTTCTGTTTAGGATGTGGTTCCTTTCAACAGTGAGATGATTCAGGCTAGTTCCAATGGTCTTGTGATGAAAGCTCTGCACCCAGAGAGAGGACTGTGAGAACTGGATCACAACATAATATTTTCACATTTTTTTATTGTTGTTTGCTTGCATTTTGTTTTCTTTCTCATTTTTTCTTTTTTAATCTGATTTTTCTTGTGCAGCATTTTGATTGAAATATGTGTAGAAGAATTGCACATGTTTAACATATTTTGGATTACTTGCCATATAGGGAGGGGGAGAGGGAAAGGGAAGGGAAAAAATTTTGGAACACAAAATTTTGCAAGGGAGACTGTTGAAAATTAGCTATGTATATGTTTTGAAACGTAAAAAAATTATTTCTGTTTAAACATCTAAATCATTTACCACCTTCAAAGTAAAAACTTATACAACGTATCTAGAAGGTATCTAAATAGTTTTTTAATTATATCCTCATTTTACAGAGATCAATGAGGCTATGTGATGTGATACCAAGTATCACAAAGCTAGTAGGTTATTGAGGCAGAATTTAAAGTCAGGTCTTCCTGATTCCAAGTCTGTACTTTATATACAACATCATTTAGCTGACCATCTATTTCACAAGTCAAGAAAATGAGGTCCAAGGAAACAACAATTAAAAAAAAAAAAAAAAAAAAAACCTTCATCTGTGATAACAAAAATAGTTCATGGGCCAAGATTCTAACTCACATTTTCTCATATTAAGACTAGCCTTGGGGCAGCTAGGTGGCGCAGTGGATAGAGCACCAGCCTTGAAGTCAGGAGGACCCGAGTTCAAATCAGGTCTCAGACATGTAACAGCTGTGTGACCCTGGGCAAGTCACTTAACCCCAATTGCCTCAGCAAAAAAAAAAAAAAAAAAGACTAGCCTTCTTTTCATTTTAGTGCCCTGCATTTTATGTCAGCAAAATGGGGTCACTAGAATATTAAAAGAGCAGACATGGCTATATTAAAACATATGCATTGACAGTAGGAGAGATGTCTAGACCTTTGAGCCTTTTTTTCTGATGTATAATTCTAAGAACCAAGATAAGTGGTTTGTTTGCAAGCAATTTAATATGGGACATTAAAAGCTAAAAATTAGATTGGGGCCTTGAAGAGCTAGAGGCAGGTACATAGTATAAGAAGTGACTGATAAGAGGCAACTGACAAGAACAGGAAGAAAAAAATACTCACACATATGTCACCCCACACACACACACACACACCCAAAGACCTCAAAGATGGAGGAAAACTCAAACATGTTAATATTCAAAGACAACATAACTCTATTACATGCCAGTATAATAACTGGTGTTATTGACACTGGACCTTTTAAGAAAAAATGAATTATGTTAACATTCCTGTTTAATAAAATGGCAAAGAATGTAATGCATTTTAGGAAGATTTCCTTTAATCTTTGTTGTTTAAGTAAACTTCATTTACCTTGGAAAATCCACTTACTGAGAATACCTCAATAATTTTAGTTAAATATTTTTATGTATGTATTAATATGTGTGTATATTTATACAGATATATATGTATGTATATGCATTTGTGTATGTGTATGTATGTGTGTGTGTAAATTTTCAGATGGTGTAATTCAGACATAGATCACTGAAGAGAGTTGCCTAAAATCACACAAAAATGGCAAACTCAAGATTTGAACCTAGGTTCTATGATACCAAGTCCAGAGCTTATGGAGGTTGTAAAAACTACCATTTATATAATACATCAAGGTGAACAAAGTAGTACATATACACATGTGTTTCTATATACATAGATACATGTATATATATTTGTGTATGTATATGTATACATATAATCTCATTTGAGCTTCACAACTCTATGAGGTATATACTGGTATTACACTCATTTCACTAATGAAGAAGGAAGCTTTTCCCAATGTTTCGCTAAAATAACAAAAATTACAAGATTTACTAACTTCTGACAATTAGGCTCTTTACCCCTTAGAGGTAAATGGCCTCTTCACCACCTCTATACAAACCTTCACCTTAAATGGGGTTTTGAGAAGGAAATAAAAAAGCAATTTCAGTTTTTAGACAGGCAGCCTGGCACAGCAGATAGAGAGCTAGCATGAGAGCCAGGAAGACCTTAGTTAAAGATTTCTTTCACACACACTGGACTTGTGACTATCAATCAGAAAGTCATTTAATCTTTCCATGTTCTGGATAATTCTCTAAGACTATAAGTTGCTGAAAAGATTTGATAGAGATAATTTCCTTACCTGGGAGTTCCCTGAACCAATAAAGTCTCAGGTCTGTTTCCTATTCTTTATTCCAATTTTTAAACACAATTGAATTTATATTGGGAATATTTATAAAACAGCTTACATTTAAGGTTTGTGAGATATTTTCCTCACAATATCCCTATAAAGTAATTAGTGAATGATTATCTATATTCATCTTCATTTATTTATGAAGATACAGACATTCTGAAGATCTTGCCCATGCTCCCTTAAGCTAGTGTCTGAGATGGGATCCAAAACCAGGTCAGTCTCTTGATTCTAAGTACAATGATCTCTATTCATTATGCCAAGATGACTCTAAAGAATCTAAATAATGGTCTATCCATTATACCATGTATAATAAATCTTTCAACAAACAGAAACATGTAGAGTAAAAATGAAAGAATGTTTTAATCCTTCTTGGCCATTTTGGTCCCACAATGAAAAGAATATGAAATGATTATGTATTATAGATTAGTCTTGTTTTCTCATCCTTTTGGGGGTATGAGAGTTCCTACCCCTATAAAGAAAAGCTAAAAAGATAAATTGTCATCCTTCCATGATATTAATCTAGTTAACATGGTTTGGTATATACATCCATTTTATATGAATCTTAATATACCTAAGGGGTACTCTGTTCAAAACCAACATACTTTAATGCTCTGGAATTTCATTAGTGTGCCAAAGATGCAGGCAACAACATTTTCATAATCTAGTTTATGATGTTCAAGTAATGCTATGGCCAAAAAATATTATCACTTTATTATCAACCAATTATCATTAAGTAACAATGTGATGTTCAACTTTATTAGTTTGTCTCTTAGCTGAGTAGTCCAGACAATATTCAATATCCTTCCAGCTTAGTAAGTCTTACCAGACTTTAACTCAGCTAAATTTGAAAAACACCTCTTCTATTTACTAGCTATGTATTTTTAGGAAAATCATTTAATTCTTTCGGGATTCAGTTTTCCTGTCTTTAAAATGACAGTATTGAAGTAGATGACTCCTTCCAACTTGAAAACTATGATTATACGATACTGGGGATGGCAAATGTGCCTAAAGTATTCTGTGGGGATAATTTTCAAAAATCAGCCATTTTCACACCAAGATAAGGCATCAAATTATAGTAATATATTTCATATTGCTAACATATTGCCTCTAAACAGATCAATACCTTGGGTAAAACTGAACTTTGATACTTTAGCTACTGGAGAGACAGTTGCTATATATAATTTCACACTATTACTTAAGAATGAAATCTGAAAGGAAAATTAAAATAATGATGTGATATCTGCTTTATTAAATTTTACTCATATTTAAATTGTGTACAATGATCTTTTACCATTTTTATGTGGCCCAAAATGATTTTGTTTCCAACTTGTATCACTACAATGTTCAATCAGTAAAAAAAAAGAAAGATATGATTCTTTCTAGACAAATCACAAATTTTGTAGTTGACTTTTTTATTTCCATCTGAATTCTGAATGATATTAGGGAAATTATCAATTATTCTATTACATGTAGATTTTTTTTGGTAAGATGTTGTTAACATGAATAAAAATGGTCATTAATTTATTTTTAGAACACCTGATTTACTTTGAAACCACTCAAAGAACTACAGTGACATGGCCAGTTAGGTAATAAAACTACCAATTCTATTTAGCCCAAAGCTACTTTAGCTTCCCATAATGCAAGAGACAATAGCCTCATTCACCATTCACAGTGGACTAGTATAACATCATGTAATTTATATAAAACATAAATGGATTTGTAGCTTCACATAGTTTAAGACCAATTAAGTGCCAGTTTTGCTAAATCTGGATTTTTAACTCTTTAGCCTATGCATAATACTCAAATACACAGAAAGCAGAATTTGAATGTAACAAAGATTTTTTTCAAAAAGTTTATAAAACAAAATAACACTTCATGAACCTAAATAACATTAAAAATGAGATTGGAAGATATTATGATTCTTCCTAATATATGGTCTTAGGTCAATTTATGGCCTAAAAATGCTACTTTAATTTTTAAAAGAATAGACATGGTTTTCTTTTAACATAGTTGAACTATATAAAAAGAATTAGAACATTTTTGTCTATTTCATATAAATCAGAAAAGAAAAAATTAAATTTAAACTTACAACAAAATTTATGTTTTCAGGTAAAATAGCTCAATAGTAATACAGCTGAGTATACTAAAGTATATAATAGACAATATTTTCTATTTCTGCTTTTTATTGTGACCTCTCTATAAATCCTTTATGGATGAAGAATGCAATTCTATTTAACAGAAGACTAAAACTATATGGACTATGAAACTAAATATATATATATTTTTTCCATGTGTCTTCAATGCACAACAACCAAAATTTTTATAGAGCTTATTGATCAGTTTCACATCTGCTTTTTTTTTTGGGGGGGGGGAAGGAGAGGAAAGCTGGTATTGACAAAGCATACCACCATTTTCCCATATGGAATATGCTATTTTTCCATTCTGCCTGCTAAGTAGTTAGAGGTCCACACACAGCTGGCCAAATATCTGCCTTGAAGAATCTTGATATATTTCCCAGGTAAAGGGAAAAACTTTCAAGCAAACTTTCTTTTTAATTAAACCTTGTCTCCAATATTTCAGAACAAAATTGTATTTGGTCCTTAGTTCTCTTCCCAAAGAAAGGTTTTCCAGCTTGTATTTTGTTAATTTCACTAACATAAATATGGTTTTATAGTTCACAGGTATGGAATTATCATGCTTTCTAGATTTTGCATGAGTTTAATTCATTTTTCCTGGTATATTGATAAAAGGCATCATTTTATAGTACTATAAAAGTAAAAAGATCCTGATCACACTATATTTTCTCATTTAAAATTATTTTTTAGAGAAGAGCAGAAAAATACAGTACAGTAGAATATTTAGAAGGAGGAAGTTAATCTAAACAGGCAGAAGTGTGCAGAAAGGTAGGGGTGTGTGTGTGTGTGTGTGTGTGTGTGTGTGTGTGTGTGTGTGTGTGTTTGTCCTAATGCAGAGGATACTTATATGGAAAAAAAACAAGTAGATGAAAAGATGAGACTGAGTCACCAATGGCAAAAGAAGAATCAATTTCTGCAAACCTTTAAAATTTTACTTAGTAAAAGAAAACAAATCTGTTTGAATGTGTACCCAACATTGAGTAAAGTGCCAGAGAATGAATTTCTTCACTGGCTACAAGAACAGTCTTGAATATTTTAAAAGAGCCTCCCCCCCTTCCTCCCGCCTTTTTTTTTTTTTTTTTTTTTTCTTAGAAGGCAAGAAAATCCAGCTAGTCATTCCAAGGAAGGGACTGAAGGGTTCTTCATTGAAAGAGATTCAGATAATTGTCAGCTTTTCTCTTTCCAACTCCCTAAAAGTTTCCTCACTCCAAACCTCACCACTCTTGTGGAGAAAGGAAAAAGTTCATTACACAAACATTTCTTTAAGCACAATTCTTAGATAATGTCTTTCTTTTTATCTTAAAATAAAAATTAACCTGTTTTTGCAGGCTGTTTTTTCTTTCATTAAGTACTCTAACGTCTCAAAGATTCAAGAATAACTTTTACATTCAAGGATGACAATGTGTGAAATCAATATTATATATATATATATGTATATACACATATACATATATATATATACATATATATATATATGTTTTGTTTTGTTTTTTCTGGATACCAATACCTTCGAAGTCCAAAGGGAACGGTGATCAGAAGAGCGCTTTCTTGACCAGGCACAGTTCCGGAGTACCTGTTATTCCTTGTTCTCTTTAAATAAGAATCTCGGTTTCCCCATTCCTACTGCCCTGCCCTTTTAATTCTGTGTTACACTAAACACGAGGTTTACCTCCAAATGAAGTAGAAAACACATACTCACTTACACACACACACACACACACACTCGGAGTGGGGGGTGAAGGGGAGATAATAAACCCATAGACACTCTGCAACTTTCTATCTTCATTTGGCTACAGTCTTCCTCCTCCGTGCCTTGAGGCTCAGATTAAGAGACAAACAGGTTTATGCCGTCAATGCAACTGAAGTCATTACAAAATTATTTGGAGGTGGGGGCTGGAGAGGAAGAAATATTACAGATAGAAGCGTAAAGGAATGCCAGGCTGAAAGACGAAACTTACATGTTGACATTACTGCTCTCAGGTCCGTTGGGGCTGTACAATCAGCCTTTTCACCACCACTACCTCTTCTTCCTTTACCTCCTCTTTTTTGGCCAACCGCACCCCTCTCTTCCCCTGGATCCGCGGATGACTTTCTCTGTCTTCTTTCAGGGGTTTCTGGGCAAATTCATTAATGTTTCCCCATAGTCGATTACTTTTCACACAGTCAGTCCGGGCGCAAGGTGGATGAGAAGGACTAGTTTTTAGTCTCTGCCCTCTCCTTCTTCTCCACCCAATTCTCCAGCCTGCTGGGCAGCGGAAAGGGGGCGGGTGGGGGCGTAGTAAGTAAGCAGGTTGCTCTTCTCAGCAAGTGGCAGAAAAGTTCCGGGCTGTCTCTGCCTTTTAGATGGGGAATGAGCTGGGAGGGAAAAGGATCGTGATGATAGAGCAGCGGTGGTAGTGGTGGCGGCGGCAATGTTAGCGGGGGTGGCGGGTACCAATTCCTCTCCTTTCTGGAAGAGTTTGCCTTCCTTCTCTCCCTCCCTCCTTCTCCTGGCCCTCTCGGGCAATTCCCCTACGAAGGGCCGCCGCCAACGCTTCCGGCGTTTGGGATTGGTCTCCCTGGCCCTGGGGATTCAGGTGCCACCGCTGCCCTGCCCTGAGCTGAGCTGCATGTGCTCCCTGCTGCCGGAGGAGTTTGGCTGAACTTTGTGCGCTTCTTGAGCTGCCTCCGCTTGGCCTCTCTATCTAACATGCTCTGGGGCTGGCCCGGCCCCACCCTGTCAGTAACCTCTAGATCTGCAGCCTAGCTCGGTGCAAAAAAGGGAAGTCTCCCAAGAAGGCAAAAGAGACGCTGGGCAGATGAATGGAGGAAAGTTGCAAAGGGAAAGAGGAAGGAAGGGTAACTGAGAGGAGAGGTCTCTGGGTTGGTGAAGCGGCAGCAAAGTCCCACCAAACCAGGGCTCACAATGATAAGCTCCTATAGATAAAGAGTTAAATTTTGAAATCCCTGTTTGATTTGGGACTACTCAAAATCGTTTTCATCTCTCTTGCCCCCATCCTAGTTCTTTAAGTGAGGGGCCTCCAGAATCTTGTACTTCCCATTCTTTCTTGTCTCTCATCATTTCTTGGAAAAAAACAAAACAAAACAAAACAAAACAAAAAAAAAAAACCACAACGACAAAACAAAACAAACTACAGCAGTAAGTTTTTATGGTGAGACAAGTTGTTCTCATCTCTGGATCTCTGCCAACAAATAATACCCCATCCCCAACCCCAACCCAGGCTGACAGCAAGCTGAAGTCTGGCCTCAGTATGTTGAGTAAGTCTCTTCTATCTCCCTCTTCCACTCCTATCATGTTCAAAACCCCAAAGTAAGAAAAATGAAGATTTAGCAGAGCAGCTTTTGTGATATGTGTGAAAGGCTTTTGCCTTCTATTTGGGGAGAGAGGGCAGACTTTGTAAGATAATTTTGTAATAATTTATTTGCATGGAGCATTTTGTTTGAAAGTTTCATGATTAGAAATTGATTCCTTGCTCAGTGGTTAAACAAAATTAGATTGCTTAATTGACTTGGAATTGGCATAATAAAAAGGACACTAGATGTAGGGTCTTATTATTGGAAAAGTCACTTCACTTCTACAGGTTCCATTTTGAGATACATTGATAGGAATTGAATTAGATTGCATCTTTCCATAAGCAAAAATCTATGATCTATGTTATGGTGCATAATTCAGGAATCCCTGGAACTCCACCCTTGGGGCCCCTGCTATTGTGACAGGTGAAAGTGTCACAAGGTTCATTGTAGATTCTCTCTAAACATACTTCACATTCTACCTCAGACATCTACATGTTGACTGCTAGTAATACCCTGCATAAATATCCTTCCTTTCACCCCACCAATTCCAGCTCTGGAACCATAACTGCATCAATATTGCTATTGCTACTTGAGAGAGTACAATCAAATCCCCTCATCATTTCTGGGCCTTTCCAAAAATCTTCTTGGCTGGCCACCACCACCTTCCAATTATTGTATGTTCCATTCTAATGGGGGATACAATAAGCTCACTTAGAGTAGGGATTATTTCCCTATTATATATGTATCTCAAGCACTTAATACTTGACACACATAGTAAGCAATGAATAAATGCTCTTCTAATCAAGTTGAACAAGGCTGGAATTCGGTTGTCTCAGGGAAGACCTAATGATGGAAAACTCCAGACAACTGGTGTTAAGAACAGAGGCTCTTCTATGAAATACAGTGGTGAAAACTTGTATTGGATATGAAGTTAGAGGATATGTATTCAATCCTGGTTCTGCCACTTACTGTGTGAGTTCTGCACCAATCTTTAAAATGATGATAATTCTCAAAGTACCTACCTCATAGTGGTTGTGTGAGAACCAAAAAAAAAGTGATCTATTGTAAGGTCAAATGAGCTACTTATCAACCCATAAAGTGCCAGGAGGAAAAGAAAAGGCATTCTTCTCTCATTTGTCTTAAGATTTCTCTTCTTCAAGGGTTGACCTTTATGTTCATTTTAACCGATTTCTCTCATAAAATAAATTTTAAGACTGCTGAGGTAGCAACTAAGATTTTACCAGCAGATGGCAGTTGCTTAAAAATCAGCTTCATGGAGTATCATTTGGAGTCACAGCAAAGGATTGTTGTATGAGAGAAGAATGCCCACTAGTATATCATGGCTACAGTCTCTTTGAAGGTGAACTGACAGGGCAGTAGGGATGTAGGTTTTTGCTTAAAGAGTAAACTCATACATTTGTAAACAACATATACTCTGCCACTGAAAATATTTTTTGTTCAGCCATTTTTTAATCATGTGACTCTGTGACTCTTTTAGGATTTCTTGACAGAGTTACTGGAGTGGTTTGCCATTTACTTTTCCAGCTATTTTGCACATGAAGAAACTGAAGCACACATGGTTAAACAACTTGCCTGCAGTTACACAGCTAGTAAGTGTCTAAGGCCACATTTGAACTCAGAAAGATGAGTATTCTTACCCAGAACTCTATCCACTAGACCATCTAGTTTATTCTTTTTCCCAGATGGATAGAGTAAGGTTTATTGCTGTTTTTCAGTCTCATCAAATCAAGTTCAACTTAATTTGAATGATAGCACTAAATTTGTCATTTGCCATCATGCTAAGGAAATAAGTTGGCAGTTCTTACTTACTTACTGCATGCCCATATTTGGCTTCTATTTATAGGAAATGGATGAAAGATGAGCTGGGAAAATATGGGGAAGATGTACACATCACATGAGTGTAGATGTGAACAATATTAGAATTTGAAAGGTGTTAATTTTCCACAAGGTATATAGGTCTACATGTACACCCCAGATAAGTAGAAGTGTAAGGCAGTGCAGATAAATGAGAAGACAGAAGGGGTACAATCTAGACTAAGCATTCACTGAATTGCTGGTATCTGAGTATTTTTAGGAAACTCTTCAAAGTAAACAGTTCATGCTTCTATAATTTATAAGTAATAATGACAGGTGATGTATTTGTAATTATACCATTCCTCTAACATATATAGATATATATCAAAACCAATCCTATGAGGAAAGTATCCCCATTTGAAAAATAAGGAAGCAGAAGCTCAGAAAGATCAAATAATTTGCAATTGGTCACCCAAGTCCCCAAAACAAGAGTCCAACATAGATGTCTTCCAATTTGGGTGGGAGTCAAAGGCAGTGCTCTCTTTACTCCAAGTAGTGCTTTCTTTCCCCTCTAACAAACTGTTTGGAAATTTTTAAACAAAGACATAAAAAAAAAAGAATGTATCGACAGCTTGCACTAGAAATAGGCTCCCTTCCCAGATATAAACTTCCAGGTGCATAATATTATGCTTGAGGCAAAACCATGTACACCTAGACAGATACAGATTTGAATACAAATTCCACAGCTAATTTGTAGCATTTATTGGACAACAACAGAATATTTCACATTGTTTAAGTGACAACAGAAGCTTGGATTTGAGTACAAAACTACATGGCAGGGCATACAGTCAGTTTGACAGATTTGGAAGTCCTCTACTAACTAACGGTGCTTTGGAAACAAGGGATTAGTTCGTCCTGTATGAAATGGATATTCATCTCTAGGATCTGTGATATTTAATCTTAAACTGGTTAATTTTCAAATTGTGTGCTAAAATGAATCTTTGAGATATCTCATTCAACCCTTCTGTTATATAAATGAAAAAAGAGGCTCTGCCACCTTCTAGTCCAATTTGTATCCAGAAAAAAACACCTTCCACTATAGCAAATGCTATGAGAGAAATGATTATTAATGACTAATGATTTAGGGAGATTTAGATTTCCCCCTTTTTCTTTTATCATCATTTCAAGACCAGCCTCTGAAGGTTGAGCTGATCTCTTTATCCAGACCCCATCAAGATGGAGCAAACATTGTGTTCCACTGAGGTTTGGGTGGGGATAATTTTTTAAAAATAAATTGCTCTTAAGAAGAAAATGACATAATCAAAATACAAGTCCAACCCCTTATTGTAATATTCATTCTCTTGTTAATTGTTAACCAATCAGAATTGATTTCCACACCAGGGAACAGACTTCCTTGGAAAAACCACACATAAACCATGAGCTCACAAACATAATTGTCTTTATTTTGAGAGAGAGACAGAGAGACAGAGACAGAGACAGACAGAGAGAGAAAGACAGACAGACAGAGAGAGAGATTATCTTTGGCCAGTTACCATCCTTTTATTGAAATGATGGCATTATTAATAAAACAATTAAATTACCCAGAAATTATGTCTCTCAAAGCTTTTTAAATGCATACTCTGGGTGAAGCCCTCCAATGACAGAATCCAATACTTCCCAAGGAATCCTGTTCCATTTAGGAGTAGCTTTAGTTGTTAAGGAAACTACTAAGGCTTAAGCTTAAATTTGCCTCATAAAAATCCTGCACATCACTTCTCTTTCAGTTCTCTAGGGTTTAATTACTCTTCTCCATAATATTCCTTAAAACTCTGTTCCATAACATCCCTTAAAAAACTTGAAGATAGTAATCATGTTCACCTCTGAACCTTCTGTTCTACATGCTACACTTCCATAGTTACTCAACCAATCCTCTTATTTCATGGATTCAAATCAACTTCACCATTATGGTCTCTTTCCTCTGTACAATTTCCAGTTTATCAATATCCTTCCTCAACTGTAATACCCCAAACTGAATTCAATATTCTTGGTGTAGTCAAAGTATTCAGAATACAGGGAATAAATAAATTTGTATGCATGCGTATGTAATCAAAGGTTTGTAATATACAACCAGAAACTAATGACATGCCACTAAAGACATTGAACCAATAGCCAACAACATTTAGGTAGGATTGGTCAACCAGATAAATCCATCCAACACAACTGGCATCCTATTCACAGAAATCTTATCAAATGTCTTCCTGAATTCAAGAGTTTATTTTTATTGTACCATTTTTCTGAAAACTATATACTGCTTACTTCAAAGACTTATGATTACATCTATGTGGGTATGCCTTCATTAATACAAAGTTATACTCCTCTGTGACTTTGGCAAACAAGTCTAGGAGAACTATTGTGTGCTTTTTTTGTACATCCTGTTCATCATCATCCTGTGACCAATCTGGTAATGAGCCTTTCTGACTATAGCTAGACTAGTCCATGGACAAGAAATATAGAAATAATTAGTGGGATCGGGATCAGATCTGTATCTTTGAAGAAATGGAGTTCTCTTGACAAATGGAAGATACCAATGGAAGAGTCAGGATATCTAACTATCAGCCACTCTTGTCACATTCATCCTATTTACTTTTTTTTTATTCAACATTTATCTGGTGGCCGTTTCTGGTTTGATTCTTCTAGGTTCTTCAGTTGTTACATGTTTCAGTCTGCTCACATTCCTTGCTCACATCCATTGCCTTCTATTATGATATTCATTTTCAGTTCTTCAGAATACCCTCAATGAATGAAGTTTAATACCTTCTCTGCAATTTAAAAGTATAGAGAGTTGACTAGAGCTCTAGTCTAGACTAGAGACTAGACTAAATGATTTCTGTCAAGCTAGGAAGTCAAGATATTTCAGAGGTGGCATAAATTCAGGTTTTCCTGGTTCCCAGGCATCATTCCTCTCTCTCTCTCTCTTTCTTTCTTTCTCTCTCTCTCTCTCTCTCTCTCTCTCTCTCTCTCTCTCTCTCTCT
>JAJPUD010000349.1:632875-700356 GCA_023553655.1 Myrmecobius fasciatus
AAGGAAGGAAGGAAGGAAGGAAGGAAGGAAGGAAGGAAGGAAGGAAGAAAAAGAAAGAAAGAAGGTGTGGAGGGAGGGAAGGAGAAAGGAAAGAAAGAAAAAGAAAGAAAGAAAAAAGAAAGAGAAAAAGAAAGGAAGGAAGAAAGGAAGGAAGGAGGAAGGAAAAAAGTCAGCAATTATGCTTCAATTTGCATTTAGAGTTCATCAGTTTTCTCTTTGGACGTGGGTCCAAAAGAAAGAAAGAGAAAAAGAAAGAAAGAAGGAAGGAAGAAAGAAAAAAATGAAAGGAAGAGAAGAAAGAAAGAAGGGGTGGAGGGCAGAAGGAAGGAAGGAAGAAAGGAAGGAAGGAAGGAAGGAAGGAAGTCAACAATTATGCTTCAATTTGTATTTAGAGTTCATCAGTTTTCTCTGTAGGACTTTTCAGCATGGGTCTTTGGTAAACTGCATTGAGTCATTGTATTGATCAGAATGATTACTAATATTTCATAGTTGATCAGGCTTATACTATTGCAGTCACTGTGTCCAATATTGTGGTTCTGCTCACTTCCTTTGCATCAATTCACGTAAGACTTTCCAGATTTTTCTGAAACCATACTGCTTGTCATTTTTTTATAGCACAATAATATCCTATCACAATCACATACCATAATTTATTGGTGGGTATCCCTTTACTTTTCAATTCTTCACCACCACAAAAAGAGCTACTATAAATATTTTTTCACAAATAGGTCCTTTTACTCTTTCTTTGATTTCTTTGGAATAGACAGCTAGTAGTAGTGTTGATGGATCAACATTTTTGCATAGTTTAATACCCTTTTGGATATGTTCTTCAGAATCATTGGACCAGTTCAAAACTTCACCAACAGTACCTTAATGTCCCAATTTTTCTATATTCCCTCCTTTCATTTCCTCTTTCTCTGTCATTTTCCTTTTCTGGCATGTTAATGAATCTTATAGATTGAGATAATAGCTCAGAGTTCTCTTAATTTGAATTTCTCTACTCTAAAGTGATTTAGAGCATTTTTTTTCATGTGACTATAGGTAGCTTTGATTTATTCTTCTGAAAATTACATAATATATCTTATGACCATTTATCAGTTCTGGAATGGCTAAGTTATCTACATTTTTGAGAAATAAGATCTTTATGAGAGTAACTTACTGTAAAAGTTATTTTTTAAAATTTTACTTCAGTTTCTATGCACCTTTTAGGTCTGGATGGACCTCATTTGTAGGAGCTGGTTTTCTTTTATTTTTTTTATTAAAGTTTTAAAATTTTATTTTCAAAACATATACATGGATAAATTTTCAACAGTGAACCTTGCAAAACCTCATATCCAAATTTCCCCCCTTCCCTCCATCCCCTCCTCTAGATGGCAAGTAATCCAGTATATGTTAAGCTTGTTAAAATATATGTTAAATCCAATATATGCATGCATATTTATACATTTATCTTGCTGCTCAAGAAAAATCAAATCAAAAAGGAAAAGTAAATGAGAAAGAAAATAAAATATAAGCAAACAACAACAAAAAGTAAAAATGCTCTGTTGTGATCTACCCTCAGTTCCCACAGTCCTCTCTCTGGGTGTAGATTGCTCTCTTCATCACAAGATCATTAGAACCAGCCTGAATCATCTCATTGTTGAAAGAGTAAGGTCCATCAGAATTGATCATCGTATAATCTTGTTGTTGCCCTATACAGTGATCTCCTGGTTCTGCTTATTTCATTTACCATTAGTTCATGGTTCTCCAGACCTCTCTGAAATGATCCTTGTTTTTGTTTCTTAGAGAACAATAATATTCCATAATATTCATATACCATAACTTATTCAGCTGTTCTTCAACTGATGAGCATCCAAGAAGCTGGTTTTCTAAAACAAACAAACAATAAAATACATAAACCACTGACTAATTCGATTTTTGAAAAGAAAGAAGAAAACTAAACACCAGTATCAAAAATGAAGAGTATGATTTCACTATTAATAAAAATGAAATTAAATAATTATTAGGAATTACTTTAGGAAATCATATGCAAATAACTGAACAATCTAAATGAAATGAATAAATATTTACAAAAATATAAATTGACCAGATTAACAAAAGAGGCAATTGAATATTTAAATAATTGTGCTTTAGAAAAAGAAATTGAAAAAAACCATAAATGAACTTTTAAAGAAAAAGTCCTCAGGACTGGATGGCCACACAATTTTACCAAACACTAAATGAACAATTAATTCCAATACTACATAATCTATTTGGGGAAAAATAGGCAAAGAAGGAGTTCTATCACATTCCTATTATGACACAAATATGCTGTCAGCTCAGGATCCCCTGTAATCTTTTTCTGTAATGTTTGGCTAACCCCTTTATGATCTCTGTGCAGAACTTAAACTATCACAGTTAACTGGTGTTTCTGGGTCTGCCTATCAAGCTGGCCTCCAGTTCAGAGTCACTAACCTCTCTCACAGATCTCCTCTCTTGTCTTAGATTGGAAAATGTCTCACCCTGACTTTTTGCTGGTTTTGCTACTCCAGAATTTGATTTGTCATGATTTTAAAGTTGCGTGGGGAATGTTGGGGGAGTTTGATTGGGTATCTGCCTCTACTCTACCATCTTGTTTTTGCTCTTATATTACTCCTGATGGTATAGATCAACTCTTCATCAACTTTTACCCATTTCCTCAACAAAAGCATTTTCTACTAGAATTGACTTTTCTTTTGAGATTGAAATTCTTCATCTGTAAAATTAAGGTATTTAACTTAGCTATTATACTCTTAAAGTTACATGATACTTGGTTACCATTTTGATTTTATGCCTTGAGACACTGCTTATATTTCTTAATTATCTTTTTAAATTTATTATTTCTAAGTTGTTAAGCTATTGGTCAATGGCCAAGAGGGATACCTTGTCCTACATCTCTGATATTCAGTTCCCAATATCATACAACTTTCTCCCAGAGAACTCTGGTGGCTTTCCACTGTTTCACCTACTATAGGTTCCTCCATAAAGCAGTAGAAATCAGAACAATATACTTTTTCAGGAAATAAAAGAATCATCAGTTTTAGAAGCAAAAGAGATGACAGGGCTAGAAGCATCCTAATCTTCCCCTCTTCTTTATTTGCCCTCTTTTGTCTTGTTTACTGTTTATTTACTTATATCTTTCTGGTATTTAATAACAACTAAAACTCATCACATTGGAAGAGAAAGTGTTAGAACAGAGTAAAGAGAAAGAGAACCTGCATTAGCCCCAAGTAACTTAAATAAATGTTTAAACCAGGCAGATAAGTGAATCATAGAACTCAATTTTGCCCAACTAAATAAAATCCATTTTTGGTAGGATCCTTGTTGTTATTTATTCATTTTTCAGTGATATTTTTATGATCCCATTTGAGGTTTTCTTGACAGATAATAAAGTGGTTTGTCATTTCCATTTCCAGCTCATTTTACAGATGAGAAAATATAAACAAAAAAAGTTAAATGACTTTTGCAGGGTCACACAGGTGTTAAGAGTCAGAAAATGGATTTGAGCAATCTTCCTGATTATTGTTTTGACCCTCTATCCATTGCATCACTAGTTCTCCATGTATGCCTTCTATTGACTTAAATCTAGATTTAAGTAATTCATGAGTGTAGCTATTACCTCATAAATAGACTCTGCCACTAAACATGTAGGTTTTTCCTTATATTTCTAAGGATATTAGTTGAAAAGAGTTTGGCCAGTGATTTTATAGATACAAGTCTTGTGCTACTGCCCTAGCAATACTATCACCAAACTCATATCATTCATCCTCCAGACATATCGTAAGATATTCAGAGCAAGGAGACCCAATGAGTTTCCTGACAAGTAGTCTCCAAGGGTAGGAAATGGTGGGACATGAAAGTTGCCTTATTGTGGCTGGTGTCATGGATGCCATTTATTGTATCATTTCACCACTTGTGGATATCCAGATGGATGTGACCAAGGGAAATATGGAGTCACTGAAATAAAAAGAAAAGTAAAAAAGATCTTTTAAAATATTATAAAATAAATTATAAACACTGAGAACATTTATTCAGTTTGTTATTTTTTTGAACATTTGTCTGTGTTGAAAATATGACCTTTTAAAAATGTCAACCTCATTTTATATCTATAAACAAAAGGAGGCCTATTCTTGACCTCTTGGTAGTTTCTGCTCTTATCAGGAAAAATTATTCCTGGACTCATATTTCTTTTTTTTTAAACATTTTAATTTTTTAAAAAATAAAATCTTTTTTATTTTCAAAATATATACATGGATCATTTTTGACATTCACCCTTATAAAACTTTGTGTTCTAATTTTTTCCCTCCCTTTTTCTACCTCATGTGCAATTCTTCTATAATATTTCCACAAATATACTGCACAAGAAAAACCAGATCAAAAAGAAAAAAAAAAGAGAAAAAATGCAAGCAAACAACAATAAAAAGAGTGAAAATACCATCTTGTGATCCACATTCACTTCCCACTGTGCTCTTTCTGGGTACAGATGGCATTCTTCATCACAAGACCATTGGAACCAGCCTGAATCATTTCATTGCTTCCCTTCTAATTTTGTCTGTATTGGTTTTGTTTGTAAAAAAAAAAAAACTTAAACTTATTACAATCAAAATTATACATTTTGCATTCAATGATGTACTCGAGTTCTTCTTTGGCCATAAATTCCTTCCTTCTCCACAGATCTGAGAGGTGAATTATTCTTTGTTCTTCTAATTTGCTTATAAAATCATTCTTTATATCAAAATCATGAACCCATTTTGATTTTATCTTGCTTTAGGGTGTTAGGTATGGGTCAATGCCTAGTTTTTGCCATACTAATTTTCAATTTTCTCAGCAGTTCTTGTCAAATAATGAGTTCAAATTTTTGCCAAATATCTATCATACCTAACTTTTCTAAAGTTCTATTTACCTCCTTACTTCTTTCTTAATGAATATTTTGTGGTTTGTTTATCTAGTTCTGAGAGAGCAAGACTGAGATCCCCCACTAGTATTGTTTTCCTTCTTGCAGCTCTCAACTTCTCTAGGAATTTGGATGTTGTACCACTTGGTGCATATATGTTTAGTACTGAAATTACTTCATTATCTATGGTACCATTTAGCAAAATATAGTTTCCTTCCTTATCTCTTTTAATGAGATTTATTTTTATTTTTGCTTGATCTGAGATCAGGATTGCTATCGCTACTTTTTTAACTTCATCTGAAGCGTAATAGATTCTGCTTTAGCCTTTTATCTTTCGTCTGTATGTATCACTCTGCTTTAAATGTGTTTCTTATAAAGGACATATTTCAGGATTCTGGTTTTTAATCCAGTCTGCTATCTGCTTCTGTTTTATGGAAGAATCTATCCCATTCACATTCACAGACTAATTCTGTATTTCTTGACATATTATTTTTCCTGTTATGCTTTTTTCTTTCTTTTCTCCCTTTTTCTCCTCCCCAGTGTTTTGCTTCTGACCAAACCTCCTTCAAACAGACCTCTCCCTTTGCAGCCCCTCCTCCTTTCTTATACCTTTCCCCTGCTATTTCTGTTTTCCATTATATTAGCCTTCCCCTTTCCTTTTCCTTTTCTCTTCTCACTTCTCTGTAAGGCAAGACAAGTTTCTCTGTGAAGCCAAATATATCTGATATTCTCTCGTTGAGCCAAATCTGATGAGAGTAAGATTTCCACAATGTTCATCCCACTCCCTTTCCCCCCTCAATTATAATAGGTATTCTTTGCCTTTTCATGAAATGCAATTTACCTCATTTTACCTCCATTTTCCACTTTTTTCCAGTATACTCCCCTTTCCACCTCTAGTTTCTTTTTTTATATTATCACAATAAAATCAAATTATACCTGTATCCATTAAGCATACCCATAACAGAGATACAGTTCTCAAGAGTTATTTTCTTTTTACCTTTTTATGCTGCCTGTTGAATTCTGTGTTTGGAAATCAAATTTTCTGTTCAGCTCTGGTCTTTTCATCAGAAATAAATGAAATTCACTTGTATCATTGAAAGTCGATCTTCTTCTCTGAAAGACAATGCTCAGTTTTGCTGGATAGTTGATTCCTTTGCCTCTAGGAATATCAGATTCTAGGTCCTTTGATCCTTTAAGGTGGAAGCTGTTAGGTCCTAGGTAATCCTGATTGTGGCTCCTCAATATTTGAATTTTTCTTTCTATCTGCTTGCAATATTTTCTCCTTGAGCCTATAATTCTGAAATTTAGCTACAATATTTCTTGGGGTTTTCATTTTGGGTCTTTTTCAATAGATGATCAGTAAATTGTTTCAATGGCTATTTTACTCTCTGGATCTGGGACATCAGGCAATTTTCCTTGATGATTTCCTGAAAGATGAAGTCTAGACTCTTTTTTATCATGGTTTTCAGGAAGTCCAATAATCCTTAGATTGTCTCTCTTAGATTTATTTTCCTGGTCAGTTGTTTTTCCAATGAGGTATTTTACATTTTCTTCTGTTTTTTTTTTTGCTTTGTTTTACTATTTCTTGATGTCTCAATGAGTACTTCATTTCCATTTATTCAATTCCAATTTTTGTGAATTATTTTCTTCAGTTACCTTTTTTAGTTCCTTTTGTATTTGGCCAATTGAATTTTTAAATGAGTTATTTTGTTCAATGTAATTTTTTCCCCATTTCACACATTCAGTTTCTTCAGTTGTTTTCTTTTTCCATTTTGTCAAATCTATTTTGTAAATTTTCTTCAGATAATTTCCGCTTCATTTTCCAAATTCTCCTTCAATGTTTTCATTTCCTTTCCCCATTTTTCTTCTAACTCTCTTTTAAGAACCTTTTTGAATTCTTCCAGGAGTGCCTTGTGAGATGGGAACCAACTCATATCATCCTTTGGGACTTCATCTGAAAATGATCTGCTTTTGGTGTTCTCAGGGTTTAAGATCTTTCTCCATAAAAGCTATCTATGGTCAGAGTTCTTTTTGCTTTTTTGCTCATTTTTTAAAAGGTTGAGGTCTGCTTTCAGGGCAAAGGAGACATTGTTCCAAGGTTCCTCTACAGGTGACCATGGCTGCCCTGCATCGTGCTGACTAACTTCTGGTGCTGGATGGGCATGATCAGTTCTTTATTCTGAGATTCAGGGGCTCACTATTTGCCTTTTATATTTGTGTTGGATGTTTTACAGCCTAGCTGATGATCTACTGGCTTGCAACCAGGACAGAGTAGACAACACTGCTATAGATTTTTCCCATTATATTACCCAGCACACAGAGCCCACACCACCTTGAGTCTCTGCACTGTGCCTGCACTCCCTTCATGCTTGATTGAAAAGACCTTTTCTGAAGTTCTTCAAAAATATCTTCTGCTGGAAATTTGTTACACTCCAAATATTTGTGGGTTCTGTTCCTCTAAAACCAGTTCATTGGCTTAATTTGGTGTTTGTTCTGAGGGACATCAAGGAGAGCTCAGATAAAGACATGTCTTCTCTCTGTCATCTTGGTTCTGTCTCCATGAACTAATTTCTTAATGAAATACAACTTGAATAAAATCAGTAACTCTCATATATAGTATTTGACACAAATTTTTCTTCTATAATTCTCTAATCCTCTACTGCTATCTGTTTGTTTCCTCAACTTTAAAATAAGGATGACAATACTTGTATTACCCAGCTCCCACATTTTATTGTGAAAAATACGAAATGTCAGCTTTGCTATAGTTATAGATACTGTTCTGATTCGCATACAAAGTTCAATATAAATAGTATGCTGACAGTTATAATTCCTGAGGTAAGTCTTTGGGAACTATTTCAAATGTCATATTGTAATGTTTTAGCTCTGGCAACTTAAACCTTATGTAAACGTGAGAAAAACTGTCAAAATATACTAACAAATTATTCATGGTTGTAATAAACATTAATATAGTATAGAGGAAAGAATATTAGACTTGAAGTTAAAAAATTGATTTGAATCCTGGCTCTGCCATTTACTAGTTAAATGACAAGTTAAGAGGGCAGGTAGGTGGTGCAGTGGATAGAGCGCTAGCCTTGAAGTCAGGAGGACCTGAGTTCAAATCTGGTATCACATACTTAACATATTCTAACTGTGTGACCCTGGGCAATTGTCTCAGCAAAAAAAAAAAAAAAAGACAAGTTAATTCTCCTTTCTGAACCTGTTTTCTCATCAACAAAGTGGGATAATAATACTTTGCCTCACCTACCTCATAGGTTATTGTGAGATTTGTATAAATATATATATATATATTTTTACTTTATATATTTAGTACTTTGTGGTTTACAAAGCGCTACATAAGCCTCAGATTTTTTATTAGCATAAATTATCTGAGGAATGAATTGTTTACCACATAGATTCAATGTTTACAGAATAATGATCTCAGGGTTAACATAAAATAGTTACATCTACAAACACAAAAATCCTGACTGAATTTGGTTAAGAAATAAGTTGAATTCAGAAGTTCAATGTAATTTTTTTTTGTATATGCTAATACTGTGACAAATAACTCAATTGGCTAATTCATTGAGTTTTAATGAGATTCCTGAGAATAGATGCTACTTTTACCTCCTTCAATGTTACCTTCTTATACTATATAATACCCCAAGAATCCTCTTGCCATAAGTTTTATAGGCTCAACATCCAGATTTTAGTTTATTTACCATCGATTTGAAGACTGGTTTACTAATTGCAATGAAATTCTGACAAGAGTGAGAAAAGAGAAGCCTCATTGATTATATTTATATTTATTATTGTACCATATAGACTAAAAGACTCGTGAGATTATAGGTAAATTTAGGTTTAGAATATGCTAACTGTTGAAGAATGCTATCATTCAGATCTTGGATCAAGGAAGGAAGCATTTTCTATAATTTTGCTGGTCACGTCACAGATCTATCAGTTGCTAATAGAATACGAAAGGGAAAATAGAGAAGTACTTAAAACTTAGTTTATATGTGAGCGGACAGAAAAGTAAGAGTGGTAGGCCAGATTAAATAATATCCTGGATGACATGTTGATATGGGGAAGTTTAAGTAACCAAGTAAGCTACAGGTCAGTGAATTTGTAAGTGTGTATTTGGCTTGGATTTCTGTTAAAAGAGGTAAGTTAGGGGGAGAAAAGCCTATATAGGGACATCTGTTCATAAAAAAAAAGAAACTGCAAATTATGTCTTCATACTCTTTGGGAGACTGCAGATAAAGCTACACTATTTGCTCATTATTCAACTAATAGATCCTTATGCAGCATCAGACCATGGACGCTATCATGAATTACCACCAAGGATGTTGATTAGCACTAAGACTAACTTACTAAAAGGGTAGAATACTTTTGTCATAGAGGGACATTTATCCTTCAATAGTTAAACTTTATTACAACAATATTAGAACACTGCCCTGCTTATCAGGGCAACTGGCCTGCTTGGCAACCATGTACCATCTAAGTCAGTCTGTTTGAATTACCTCTTGTTAGAGAGAGTTCACTGGTGATACCCAATCTATGGTTTATTAAAAGGCTCAGGAAGGCTTTTTTTTTTTTTTTTTTGCTTTTTTCTGAGGCAATTGAGGTTGAGTGACTTGCCGAGGGCCACACAGCTAGGGAATGTTAAGTGTCTGAGACCAGATTTGAACTCAGGTCCTCCTGACTTCAGGGCTGGTGCTCTATCCACAGGCCTTTTTTCCTTAATAATTTTCCATGAGGAACATCACCCCTAAATTCTTAAACAATATTTATTTCTTTGAATTCCTCTGGAGAAAGAATTGGGGATCACCTGACCTATGTCATCTTCACGTGATCATTCCCAAATTTAAACATGAAATTTTCAATGAGACAGTTTCACTGGCAGGATCAGAGTAGTAGGGGGATAGGAAAGAATTCCAGATTGGAAAATGTGAATGAAGGAAAAAACTGTGAGTATCTGAAGTTGATGATGAATTAAAACCTTTTAGTAAAAGGATATGATAGACTAAAATCATGCATGTGGAGAGGAGTATCAGGTGAAATTTAATTTTCATTTGAAGATCTTTTACAACTATTGATAAGGAAAGTTTTTGATCAAGGAAGAGACAAAAATAGAAAGCAAGAGATAGAGGAAGTAACATGAGCAATTTTGATTACATAAAATTGATAAACTTTTACACAAACAAAATCAATGTAGTTAAAATAAGAAAGGAAAGTTAATTAGGCAGGGGAGACCTTACAGGAAGTTTCTCTGTAAAAGATATGCTATGTGAGATATACAGGAAACTGGTTCTCAAGGGATATGAACAGACAATTTTCAGATGATAAAATCAAAGCCATTTATAGTTATATGAAGAAATGTTTTAAATCACTATTGATTAGAGAAATGCAAATTAAAACAACTCTGAGTTACCACCTCACACCTTTCATATTGGCTAAGATGACAGGGAAAGATAATGATAAATGCTGATACACTAAGGCATTGTTAGTGGAGTTGTGAAACAATCCATAATTCTGGAGAACAATCTAGAACTATGCCCAAAGGGGAAGGGCTATAAAACTGTGCATATTCTTTGACCCAGCAAGTGCCATTTCTGGGTCTGTATCCCAAGGAAATTATAAAAGAGAGAAAAGGACCCTCATTTGTAGCAGTCCTTTTTGTGGTAGCAAAGAATAGGAAAAGGAGTTTATGCCCATCAGTTGGAAGAATAGCTGAATAAGCTGTGGTACCTGGAGGTAATGGAATATTATTGTTCTATAAAAAATGATGAACAAGCTGATTATAGAAAGACCTGGAAAGATTTATGTGAACCAATGCTGAGCAAAACAAGCTGAACCAGGAATACATTGTACACAATAATAGCAAGAATGTGCATAGTTTGATCAACTATGAAAGTCTTGGTTCTTCTCGGTGGTTCAACGATCCAAAGCAATCTCAATGGACTTTGGATAGAAAATGTCATCTGCATTCAGAAAAAAGATCTAAGAAGACTGAATATAAATCAACACATATTAAGTTCACTTCTTTTTTATCTCTCCCATGTTTTTTTTTTCCTTTTGCTCTGATTTCTCTCTCCCAAAATGATTCAAAAATTGATGTGCATTAAAAATAAATAAACACTATAATTAAAAAAGAAAGAAAGAAACTGGCTCAAATAATTAAGAAAAGATTTTCTGAAAATATAATGCAAGAAGAAGAATGCATGGTCGGATAGTAATAGAAAAGATGATTGTCCTAGAGTTTTGCAATGAAAAATATACTTTGTGAGAAAGAATATAATTCGACAGGTAAAAATAGTGCATCTTCAATGGAATAAGGAACTTTTGAGAATTCCTCACAAAAATACCAGAACTAAGTAGAAACTTTGAAAAACAAACACAAAAGTCAATAGAAATCCAAGTAGGGAAATTCATTTAAGCAGCTGGAAAGGATTAAATGGAGATGAAGTAATTAATTTGAATAGGAAATAACAGACAAGTTTCTTTTAAAAATTCTAATCAAGTAAAACAAAAGACTTTGTAGTGGCTTTATTTTGTTTTGTTAGTTTTAAGAAAAAAGTGAAGAATCATGGGAGGAAGGAATACACTAGAAAAGAAATTCAAAAATACAGGGTAGAACTTATAATTAATATTGCTGAGGGTTCATGGATAGCTGTTGTTTGTCCTTCATTCTTGAAGAGAACTATGATATCTGGGAGGACATTACATTATATGAAAGTGAATTAAATTTAAGTGAGAGAGGGCTGGCAAGTCACCAACTTCACTTTTTTTTTTCAGAACCATCTGGATCCAGTGGCAAGATATAGATCAGGATGACTGGAGGGTCCTGAATGCAGTGGGAGACTTTGGCCTATTAAGGTTCATGGAAGAAGAGATAAGAAAGAGCAGATGTAATATGAACCTTATGTTATCTGAATCAGGCAAAGGATGATAGAAAACACACAAAAATTTTAGTATAGAGAGAAAGGAGAGTGGGTTTTAAGGAAAAGGGTGGAATTAAAGAGGGAAGAGTTACAAGCAAAAATTTCCACTTTGAAGAGTGGGGATCACAAAGAAAGGGTGAAAGAAAAAAAAAAGAAGCTATTAAGAACCAATGGCTAAGATCTGGGTTCCGATAAAGGGAAGAGATGTGATTGAATGTAAGCAAATAGCTTTAATTAGGGATCCAGGTCTTGATAGAGACAGGTAAGAGAGATGTTTAAAAAAAAACTTTAAAAGATGGACTTTATTTCAAATTTAAAAAAAAATGTTTTCCCCAAATTTCTTCTTCATTCTAGCACTTATCTCACCCACTGAAAAAGCAAGAAACATGATATTGATTATACATAAGAAATCATACAAAATATTTTATATATATTGAGATATATATAGTCTTTAAGGAAGACTAACACTTTCATTGTGAGGGCTTGCCAATCCCTTTTCAGAGTTGCTCATCAACCTTTGTATTTTTACCTGGCACTCAACTCTCATCTGTGGCTCCAAAAAAGCTATTGTATGTATAGCAAGCATACCTTAATAAATCATCTCAGCAATAAGGGCATGGAAGAGTAACCAATAGAATAAAAACTCTCTGTAAATTGGGTAACTATTCCAACCATAAGAAGACTTTTCCCAGTAGAACAGGCAAATGAGAACAGTATGTTCCAATAGCAATTAAGGAAGTTGAAGCAGATTCTGTGGAAGGTTTAGAGTTTGTTCTGACTTCAAAAACACCAAGGATATACACCATATCCTGGGCCATTGCGTTTGCCTTGATTTGTCTTTCTGAACTCAATGACTCTGGAACAGAGTGAAGCTGACAAGTTTGTGTAATTCTGTCTCAAGTCAATTAAGATTAACACCTTATGATTTCATTGATCCTCTTCAAAAACAAAGAATAAACAACAACGATAATTTCTGCATTAGCAATGTTGCAGAAAAATAATAAAAGTAAAAATAAACAAAAAAGAAAGTGAGAAAAAATATGCTTCACTCTATACTGTTTGTCAGTTCTACTGAGTTGGATGATGTTTTTCATTGTAAGTCCTTAGGAATTGTCCATTGTGTCTTCAAAATACTATTTTTGAGAAGTTCCCACTATTCTTAATCTGACTTATCCTATATATAAATTTAATCTATGGGATCCTACTTATATATAATTTGAAAGATTTGTACTCTTCCCAGATCTAAGGTACAATTCATACTGTGATCCATTCCATCCATTCCAAGGAATAGTCACTTCCCCTAAGAATTCCCATGACTTCCACTCCAGTAATCAATTTCTGTTGATGAGAATCAGATTCAGAATAGAATATCCTTTTATTGACTCCTCAACTTCTTAAAGGTGAAATGATTTATAAGAAAAGAAATGAGTAAGAAAAAAAGACTTCTGTCATAATGGATAATATGGAGTAAAAGAAACTGAAGAATGGCATTAAAAACATTTCAGTAAGAAAAATTGATCTGTCACAAGGTATGCAAAATAGCTAATAAGCTAAATTAGAAAAATTAAGAAAAATATGATAAATATAAAGATTGAATTAAAATCAATGAAGGAAAAGTTTTAAAAAATGTTTCACTTTGTTGTTAGTGAATTTGGAAATCTTGCCATAAGATCATAGATGTAGAATAAGAATAGGTCTTTATATTAATTTAATTCAGCCCCTCAATTTACAAATAAGAAAAAACAAAGCCAAGAGATCTTTAGTAATCAGTCAATTATCATTCAATAAGTGACAGAGCAGGTAGAAATTTTTAATGAAATGGAAAGATCAATGAATAATTGAATGGCCCTTTCAGAAGAAAAATTGGCAGGAATAATAAAATATTTTATTAAATAAAACAATAAATAAGTCTTCCTTGAAGATCTGAAGGCATTAAAATGAAAATAATAGAGATAGAAAAGAAAACTTAGAGAGAATGTTGTGCCTGTCTCAGTTTCCCTCAGTTACTGTCTCAGTCTCCCTCAGTTACTGTCTCAGTTTCCCTCAGTTGCAGTATCAGTCTCCCTTAATTGCTGTTTCAGTCTCCCTTAATTGCTTTGTCCCAGAATAGAAATCCCCACTTCCTGACCTTCAGAAATAATTGGACTCACATTCCAAAGTAATCATGAAACCTCCAGATGGCCAGCCTCAACATAACCCTTATCTATGTGACCTAGACAAGCAGTCTGCTTTGGCAAGGCTCCTTACTCCTACCTGTCAGAACTGAATTTATGGTTTCCTTGGACACCATATGTGCTCAGCTGTTCCCATGAGTTCTTTGTCTCCCTGAGCTATAGGACCCTATATAATGTTTGAAGTTCCTTGATGGAGCGGCAGTGTACTTTGTATTCAGTCAGCTAACATGGCTACTGGGTACCTTGTATTCAGTCGGCTAACGGCTGTGGCTGTGTTGGTCCCTGGCCTGGACTGCGTGTTTTGAGACATGAGTCCCACCAGTCCTGATCCATAGCTATGGGTTCTGAACTCTCAATTAACATCAATAAAGCATTACCTAATTTCCATGTGTGATACTGCCTCAGTTTCTCCCTGAGCATTACAAGACAACTTGATAAATATTGATCTCCTAAAAAAAAGTGAAGAAACAATGAGCTCAAATGCCATATTTCAGGAATTCCCAAAAGAAAACTTTTTAGTCTACTCAGAGACAAACTCAAAATTCAGCTCATCCATAAATATTATTATTAAATCCCAGAAGTTCAATGACTTCCTCACCCCAACTCCTCCCCCACATACCCCACCACCACCACATTTTGTACAAATCCAGGAAGAAAAAAATTTACATCTTAAAAAATGCCAATTGGTATCACATTAGTATTATCCTAGAATTGAAAGGAAAGTAGATGGGGATATTTTGAAATTAAAGGGAAATTGTCCTATTACTTAAAATTGTCTATGAAGTAAAACCAAGCATTTCTTTGATATTTCCTAAATCCACCTAAAGTCTTCCAGACATTCCTGAGGTTGAAGACAGATTTAGCTTGCAGCATTGATATGAAAGTGACCACAAAGTTAAACTTTAGCAAAGCAAAGTGACATTTAAACAATGGATAAATGTGGAGTCTTTAGATTCTGCAAGAAGCAAAGCTAGGTAATCACTTTGACTTCAAGTCTCAGCTTGAAGAAGGACAATAAAATAAAGCATTAGTGGGAATCAATTAGCAGAACCCCAAAGAAGATTAAAAGCAAATAAATAACTCTGAAGAATCATGAAAAGGAAAAAGAAGAGAGTGTTTTACCTTGAGTTTGTGCATCACAAATGAAATCCAAGCTAATAATAAAAAAAAAAGATTTAAGTGATAGGGTAAAGTAAGTAATTATTAAACCAAATCTATTTGCAATAGGAAAGAAGAGGGAGTCTTTAAAAGATTTATCTCAATAAAAATTTGGTTTAGGAAAAAGGTTTAGGAAAGTTGTGTGTGTGTGTGTGTGTGTGTGTGTGTGTGTGTGTGTATGTGTGTGTGTACACTCTTTTGGGAGCAATACTAATGAAATAAGAGGAAATGTACCCAGTGTTGATTTTTTTCTAAAAAATAAATTAACAAAGTAGGATATTGTCAAGGGAAAAGAAAAATCAAACTTTGTTTTAATACTGACCACAAATAGACTGTACTCACTGTTTTAAAAGAAGAATTTGAGAAAGTACATGGATGATATTATGCTTTTATCAAATAGCAATAAAACAGAAGTTTATGCAGAAAAGAAACTGGATTACAATTGCATAATACATAATTATAACAGAAAACAAAACATGTTTGCATTTGTGGATAAAAAAATGAGTTTTTGATAAAATAAGACACCCATTTGTGAGAAAATCAGAGAAATGGTGATGAGTGTTATATGTATGGAGGGGAGTGGGAACTTCTAAGCACAGTTGCACATGGAGTCTTTTATGTGAGAGTATTTTTGCTATTCCTTCTCTCCCACCTCCTTGAATTGAGCTGCTATCTTTTCCTTAGTGCAGTCTTCTACTCCCCCACTTCAATTCAACTTGAAATTATTAAGCTTCTGTTTCATACTAGGGATTTTGCTAAGTGCTAGGAATGAAAAGATTAAAAACAAAAGTCTTTGCTCTCAAAAGAGCTTTCATTCAACTGAGAAGAAAAGACTACATACTCACATTTTCATAAAATATATTTTAAAAAGCAAATTTTTTTTTCATAATGGGCAATAGTAATTAGAACAATCAGGAAAAACTTCTTGCAAGAAGTGACAATTAAATTGAACTTGGGAAAGAGTTAGGAGAGCCAAAAAGGTAGAAGTGATTAGGGAGAGCCTTTTGTATGGGCCATACAAAAGGAGAGAGAAGACATATGGAACATCCTGTGTGTTCCATTTGGGCCAGTTAGACAGATAGGGGAAATGTTATGACAGGTGGATAAATCTAGAGAAATAGATAGAACTAAGCATCACTTTGCAAAAGACTGGATTCAGCAATATTGTGAAGGATTTTATATGGTACAAGTAATGTCAGAAGACTTTACCCAATGTAGGTTATACACATTTTCCCTAAAATATATCTTGAAATCATATTTCTTAACAGACCCAAGAGACTAAGACTTGAACCACTGATCTAGTTTTCTGATGGTCTAAGTTAAAAAATTAGCTCATATTAATTCATTAGTTCCTATTATAGGTTTCTGACCAGTAGAACACCAGATTCAACAGAAAGGCAAAGGAAACTGCATCCAATAAACTTTTACACATTTAAACAATTAATCAAATAAAATCAATTAATCTAAAGGAAATAATACAACATTAAGTAATCTGATTTCCAGTTAGAAGAAAGATTAGAGACTTTCCAAGTTGGGAGGGGGAGGTAAATAATTTCCATTCCCTGAAATCATAAAATAAGGTATCTCACTCCTCTGTAAGTATATGTGAACAATCAAGAAAACATGGAAACTATAATTGATTGAATTAATTACAGGGCCAGTTTTCAGATAAGACATAGGTTATTTGACATGTACAACTGTGAGAAAATGCTTTGCATTGATGTTTGAATCTGATTAGTTCACATCTATAATATGTGAGCACACATACTATATATGGCAATACCCTTATACTTATGTCTTAAAGTTCTATTTAAATATTAACTGATATGATTAGTATGATTTTGCACCATCAAAGGCAAAAACCAGCTGATATAAATTTTGTCTTTTTTCCTTTAAAATCTTCAAGAAGGAGAATAGTCACAATGCATTGGAGTCAAATTTGTTCCCCGGAATAGGGGGAGAGACAACTTTATGTTTTCCCTTAGGTTGCTGCTGATAGAGTTGGGCCTCTGGCATCCAGGATCATAGGACCAAGAATAGGACATAGGATTGTGACTTTTCAGAGAGATAGTTACTTCTTATATATTTGAGCACAGTCATAATGATACAGCACTATACTTTGTGTGTGTGTGTGTGTGTAGTAAAAAATCCATATTAACTAGAGGGGAAATAACAGTGCCTCTTTTTCTAACTCCATGTTAATTTAGATGGCTTTTAAGATTTTGGGGTGGGCATGTGCAAAAATGTTTGTGGCAGCCCTTTTTGTAGTGTCAAGAAACTAGAAAGTAAGTGGATGCCCATTACGTGGGGAATGACTGAATAAGTTATGGTATATGAATGTCATGGAATATTATTGTTCTATAAGAAACGGCCAGTAGGAAGATTTCAGAGAAGCTTGGAGAGACTTACATGAACTGATGCTAAGTGAAATGAGCAGAACCAGGAGATCATTGTACATGGAAACAACAAGATTACATGATGTCCAATTCTGATGGATGTGGTTCTTTTGAACAATAAGGTGATTCAGGCCAATTCCAATGATCTTGTGAAGAGAGCCATCTGCACCCAGAGAGAGACTGTGGGAACTTAGGGTGGATCACAACATAGCATTTTCACTCTTTTTGTTATTGTTTGTTTGCATTTTATTTTCTTTCTCATTTTTTCCTTTTTGATTTGACTTTTCTCGTGCAGCAAAATAATTGTGTAAATATGAATGCATATATTGGATTGAACATATATTTTTACTATGTTAACATGTATTGTATTACTTGCTATCCAAGGGAGGGGGGGAGGGGAAGGAGGGAAAATTGGAACATGAGGTTTTGCAAGGGTTAATGCTGAAAAATTATTCATGCATATATTTTGAAAATTAAAAAACTTTAATAAAAAGAAAAAATATAAGATTTGGGGGTGGGAGTGGTAGAAATTAATTGGAAAGTTTACAAAAAAACTACCTGGTAAGTAAAAGGGGAATATGTGAGAGAAAGCTAAACTCTGTAGCATAACTCATAAGAAATGCTAATTTCCAATGAAAACTACTACTCTTTGTTGTTAGAAGGATACATTTTGCAAGCCACAGAATGGATAATTGTGTTTTATAAATAGCAATGAAATTAAAGGAGACAAGGAGGAGGTGCCTGCAGTGAAAGCTGAAGTTGACAATGGCCTTTGAAGAAGTAAAATTTCTTTAATCTTGAAATGAAATATAAAACAATGCTTTTATTCTCTCTCATACAGCTGCTAATACTTACATAGTTTCTATACATGTGTAATTGAAAAAAATATTTTGACAGGAAATATTCTAAAACAGTTGCATGTGTAAAATGAGGAGGTTGGGATAGCTCTTTCAGCTCTAACATGTTATGAATCTATGACTATGTATTTGGCCAGAAGTTTTAACATGTGAATTAGTTGGGCCAAAAATGATTCCTAAGATGAGAGAAAAGCAATTAACTAAAGGAAACAAAAAAAAAAGAAAGAAAGAAAGAAAAGAAATATAAAAGGAATTGGAATTGTCCAGTCTAAAGAGATGTTTAAAATTAGTTCAATCAACAAACATGTATAAATACTCACTATGTGACAAACTAGGTTCTAGTTTCATTTTTGTGTGAAACAATTCCTATTCTGAAGGATCTTATATTCTTTCAAGGAAGATAACATGAACATATAAATGTGTATAAAATAAATAACTCCAGTTCCTTGTTTTTTAAAAAAAAAGATATAAAAGTAATGGAAAATAGTACAGGAAGGAGGGCATTTGCTACTGGGGGAATCAGGACACACTTTTTGTAAAAGATAATGCTTAAGCTGCATCTTGAAGGGAAAAAATGGACTCTTTAATGTAGACATTAAGAGGAAGTTCATTCCTAGAATGTTAGATGATAATTTTAAGGGAAATGGGGGATGGAATACCTTGTGTAAGGGACAGAGAGAATGCCTGTCTGCCTGGTCTTTCTGCAAGAAGAATAATAGGTTAGAAAGACGTGTTGAGAGAGAGTTATGGGAAGATGGTAGGGTAGGTCAGAAAATTCCAAGCTCTCTAGATTTTCCCCACAAACAAGACAAAACTGCCTTAGAGCAAACATGAAATGATTACAAACAAACAGAAGTTAGGGACAATTGGAAAAGATCTGAAGAAGAAACTACCTCCCGGTTAGTTCTGCTGAAACCACAAGTGGTGAGCCCTGGGATTAGCTGGGTTGTGAGGTAGTCTCAGCCCCAACCACTTCCCAGACTGTTGGGAGTCAGGTGTCTGAGTCGGGAAAATTGAGAGAATCTCTGCTGATAAGGAACAGCTCTACTATCTGCAATCCTTGGTGAGAAGGAGCTAGTTTATGCCTAGTGAGGACATAAGCTGTGGTCCAGAGAAACTATTGGCTTTGGGCACTTAAAAGAAAGAGAAGTTCTTAGTTTTGGATTCCAGGATAGAGGGGAGAACTGATGGAGGACCAGAGACCAGAAGCACACATATACTCCCCACCTGTGGTGGGTAGATTATGGTAACAAGCTCTTATTTAAAAAAAAAAAAAAAAAAAAAAAAAAGCAGGCAAAAGAGAAAGAACGCCATAAAGCAAAGCTGCTCCGGGAACAGGGAAGACCATGATTCATCTTCAAAAGATGATACTGAAGTAAAAAAAAAAAAAAAGAAAAAGAAAAGAAAAAAGCTTCTCCTACCTCAAGAACTAATGTTAAATCATTACCTGCCTAGAAAGTTTTTCATAGAAAAACTCAAAAAAGACTTTTAAAATGAAATGAGAGATTGGGAGAAAACTACCAAAAAAGAACGATCCAAGAAAAACAAGAAGATTCTGAAAAGAAAATTAACCAACTGGAAAAGGAGATGCAAAGTCTCAAAAAAGAAAATAACTCTGCAAATTAGAATTGGGCAAGAGGTAGCCAGTGAAGTTATAAGAAACCAAGAAATAATAAAACAAAATATTATAAATGAAAACAGTAAAAGAAAATATAAGGCATTTCATAAGAAAAACAAGATATATGAAGAATAAATGAAGAAAAGAAAATAAGAACAATTAAACCACCTGAAAGCTATGACCAAAAACAAGAATTTTGATATAATAACACAAAAAATGAAGAAAATTGTCCTGAAGGGGTAGAACAAGAAGGGAAAGCAGAAATAGAAAAAAAAAAACATAGATAATTACCTGAAAGAGATTTTATGAGGAAAACCTACAGGAATGTCATTACTAATTTCAAAAGCCCAGATCAGAGAGAAACAACAATAACAACAAAACCCTCCTAAACAATTCAAATATGCTGGAGCCACAATTAGAATTACACAAGACTGCAAGTTTTGGAATAATATATATTGAAGATCAAAAGGGCTAGGATTGTGATTGAAAATATTATATACAGCAAAATTAAGCATAATCCTAAACAAAAAAAAAATAGATGTTCAATGAATCGTCAGACTTTCAGGATTCTGTTGCAAACAAACAAACAAAAAATCCCTGATCTTCATAAAAATTTTGATGAATAGAAGCCAAGAAAAATAGAAGGTAAGTTTCAAAGATTAATTTCAAGGGACATAATAAGAGCAAACTCTTTATGTATCTAAGTTTGTCATTAGTAGTTGGGTAGGTCAAAAGAAAGATTGGGGTAGAGCTGAGTTTGGTATGATTTAAAAAGAGCAAATCTGTGTAGGAAAAGGTAAAATGAGTAATTCTGTTTCATGAGGGAAAGAGTTGGGGAGTGAGGATAGAGGTTAAATAACATCAAGGCAAGCTAGTGGGTAATAGTAAAATAGAAGAGCTAGCAGGAATAAGAAATAAACTACACACAAAGGTAATAATAATGGTCAGAAGTAGAATTTGTTAGAAAAAGTTGGGGTTGCAATCATTATCTCAAAGTCTAAAATAAAAAAGATCCAATCAAAAGAGAGAAATCTACCTTGTATGTAGTCATGTTCATATTTTAGGCTATTTAAAATAATAATAATAATATAAGGTTGAAATATTGCTGTAACATAGGAAATGATGAATTGATAGATTTAGAACAGTATGGAAAGACAGACCTACAAAGAATATTTTCCACCTTCAGAGAAATAGAAGACAAATAAGTATAGTAGACTCTTACATAGATGTATATGAATCTCTGTGTGTATGAATAAATGTGTATCATCATAAGTATCTAGGTATTTGTATGTATATGTATATGCATTTGTATATGTGTGTATGTATATATGCATACATGAATATATTCATACTTAACTGTAGCCTGCTTGTGAGAACATGGTGGGGAGAAAAGGGGAAAAAAGAATAAAGTAAAAGATGCACAGCAGAAAAAAAAAAAAGAAAATTTACAAAGAAGTAAAAAAAAAAAAGATGGATAGTTCTGAATACGAGTTCTATTATATAGTTTCTTGAAATGGAACTTTATTGTTACATATTTTTAATCCTCTCATGTTTTGCTGTACACATGATTTTTTTTTCTTTTTCTATTTTGTGTTTGTTTTAAATAAATAAATAAATACATTTTTAACAAAGAAAGAAAGGTTGAAAACAGACTGTAAATTGCTTGAAAAGCCTGAACGAAGAGTTTAGATTTGATCCTAGAAATATTGGAAAAGCAGTAGAGATTATTGAATAGGGTAGAGGAGAGGCGAAATGGTCAAACTTATGCTCTGGAAAATTACTTTAGCAGTCATGTGAAGAATGAATGTATTGGAATAGGGAGAAACTTGGGGAAGGGAGAATAAATACAAAGGCGTTGCAATACTCTAGGTGATAGAGAGTGAGGTCCCGAACCAAGGTGTTGCTATGTGAGAAGTGGGAAGGAGCCAGATAAAAGAGATCTTTAGAAGTAGAAATGAAAATATTTGGTATTAAACTCTGAAATAATAGAAGAATTATGATGATTTGGAGAATTGGGAGAGTACTTTGAAGGGGAAAATATGATATTTTGGACATGTTCAGTTTGAAATTTTTTTGGCACATCCAGTTTGAAATGTTCAATAAGCTATTGGTATATTTGGTCTTTCACCTGATCTTCAGTTCAGGTGAAGAGAAGGTGAAAGACTAGAAATTAATATATACTATAGTTTTGTGAGTCATCTGCATTTACATGACAATTAAACTTATGGGAGATGATGAGATAATTGAGAGAGAAAGAGTATAAAGAGAGAAGAAAAACTAACCTAGGAAAGAGCCTTGGAAAATGCCCAGAGTTAAGGGATATAAATGGATGATGGTAGGAGGTAGGAGCTTCAGGAGAGAGTTGTGGACCAGAAATCCCAAAAAAGAGTATTCTAGAAGAAAGAGTATTCAACAGTGACAAATGAAGTAGAGGAGTGAAGAAGACTCAGAACTGAGGACTGAGAAGACCATAACATTTGACATTTAAGAGATTATTGATAACTTTAGAAAGACCATTTTCAGTCGAGTTATAAGGTTATAGCCATATAGTAAAGCATTGAAGTATGCTAAAAAAAAAAAAAAAAGTGGTTGCTGTAAGTGTAGATAGCTTTTCTTGGGAACTAATTAATTGTTAAACTCAAATTCATGAAGAGGTTTCTATGAGGATTCTGGATGTTGTCCATGTACCCAATACAAAACAAGAAATGGGTTTAAGAAAGCAGGAAAGAGTTGAACTGGTTCTCAGGATTGTCAAAGCAATAAAATATCAGAATGAACTAGTAATGTATATGATAAAAAATTTGATACTATTCTTGTGGAGAAAATAAAGATATGTAGGGCTAGATGATGATATAATCAGAGGGATTCAGAAAGAGCTGAATGATCATGTTCAAAGAATGTTTGATATTCCATGTTAATGATTAAGAAAAGAGTAAAAAGAAAGGAAGTGGCATTACTAATTGTAGACATCCTTCTCAAAGAGTTTAATCAAGAAAGGAAAAAGCTTTAGGAAGAATATGTTAGCAGGTATGAAAAAAGTTAAGTGAGAGCAACAAACACATCACAAATATATATGCATATATATACATATAAAATGCTGACCGATTTTTATTTATTCGTTTCTCAATTTTTTTTGTTTTTTGTTTCTAGATTAGAATTTTGTTTGAGGGCCAGATTTTCCCTGAATAAGATGGTCAGTTTTACATGGTCTTGCACCAGGTTTCATGTGTTTCTGAGATGACCTCTACATCTCAGCATTAGACTTTCCTGAATCTTTGAAATTGAAAACAATGGATCTTCAGAATCCTGTATGGTGTCTTGGGACAGAGTGCTAGGAACATTAGAATTCTCGGTCTGTTGCTGTCCGGGTCTGTGCCCTAATGTACCTCTCTCAAATCTTCCATTCCCTGAGACTTTAAAGGTCCATGTCCTGGGGTTTTCTAACCTTTCTAGGTCTTTTTCAGCTCTTGTTTTCATTTTGAAGGCTACTTATTTCTCTGATCTGTCCGGAGTCCCATTGAGAAACTGTTGGCCTTTTTTTCTTCCACTGATGTTGGCTTTGCTGGTGACCCACATTTTCTTTTTCTCCCAATTTTCTGGGTGACTTTCTATGCATTTCTGGGATGGAAAGGTGGGAGAGTAAATAACATTTTATTTTATCTTTGGATTTCTTGATATTTGTTTGATCAAGTTCAAATGTCAGATTTTTATAGGAATAAAAATATGGTAACTGAATAGTCTAACTCCATTCAGGCAATCATTATGGCCAGAAGTGAAATAAATTTTCTCTTTTCTTAGTGTGCTCATCTTGCTCTACCAAGTGTTGGGCTTCCTGGACTTGTTTCTCTTTGCACTTCAAACTAATTTTGCAGCAAGACTCTTAGGGATGCTGGACCATCTGGTTTCACACAAGGGAAAAGTTTTGGTGGCAATTAACTTCTGCTATATTGATATGTTAAGTTCATAAATTTCATTGCTGCCACAGATAAATGAAACGAAGAAAGTAATTTGAAGTTTCCTTCATCTGGCTCTTATAAGTAGTACATTTTTCTCAAACAATTCCAGTATCATATTCTATTAGGCATTATATAAAATTACAAAGGAAATAAAAGTCATGTCCATTAGGATTTCATTCATTCATTCCATCTGTTCACTCAACAATAATCTATTTAATAACTCCAGGAAGCAAACTACTCTTTTTTATTAAAGCTTTTTATTTTCAAAACATATGTATAGATAATTTTTCAACATTAACCCTTGCAAAACCTTGTGTTGCGGATTTTCCCCTTTTCCCTCCACTACCTCCCCTAGATGGCAAGTAATCCAACATATGTTAAACATATTTACGTGTGTGTGTGTGTCAAATCCAATATATGTATACATAATGTGTGTGTGTTAAATCCAATATATGTATACATATTTAGACAATTATCTGCTGCACAGATCAAAAAGGAAAAAAAAATGAGAAAGAAGACAAAATGCAATCAAATAACAACAAAAACAACAAAAACGCTGTGTGATGATCCACACTCAGTTCCCACAGTCCTCTCTCTGGGCGTAAAAGGCTTTCTTCATCACAAGATTATTGGAACTGCCCCCGACATTACCTCATTGTTGAAAAGAGCTATGTCCATCAGAATTGATCTTTGTATAATCTTGTTGCCATGTGCAATGATCTCCTGATTCTGCTCATTTCACTCAGCATCAGTTCATGTAGGTCTCTCCAGGCCTCTCTACAATCATCCTGCTGGTCGTTTCTTATAGAACAACAATATTCCATAGCATTAATATACCATAACTTATTCAGTCATTCTTCAATTACTGGGCATCCACTGAATTTCCAGTTTCTAAGCAAGCTACTTTTAAAAGAGAAATGAGAATTAATTCTCTAATTTAAGAATTGATAATCTAATAGTTTCTGAGTTCATTTCTATAGTCATTTCTATTTAATCCACATTTCTATTTTAAATCTGTGGTAATGATGGAGTACAAGAGATAGTCAGACTCTTCTTGTATAGTATCACCAAATGATAGGAGTTGGCACCAAATGTTGGGGTGAGGAAGTGTTGAACCCCCAAAGTATATTGGGGTTATTGGCTGGTGTCACAAAGTGTCTCAAAAGAATTTGTAAGCTTAGCCCATCTCCAGATCAAGAAGCAAAGATTTTATTATGCTGCTAATAACAAGCTAAATCCATTTGAAATTTTTAGCAATTAACAAGAGGAAAGAGGAGAGCTAAGTTCCACAGGAGAACTCACAATTAACCAGGGGAAGACATCATTAAAGGGAAGATGCTATTAAGGCATGGAAAATTCTTTGAGAACCCAGGACACCAGAAGGTGGACTAAATTCATAAAGGAGTTATGACTGTGGATTTATAGTATGAGTAGGCTCTTTTAGAGGGGTTGACATCATAACTTGGATTTCTGTAACTGTATAATTATGATGGATGCAAAGATTTCAACTGGGAGACTCTACCTGGGTTGAGACTATAATCAAGGTCCACTTAAAGATAACAAAAGGCCTAATTAAAATAAAAAAGTAAAAATAATTAGTACTCCTCCCGCTTGTCTCAAGGAGTAGCTTGGGCTATAAAATTCAGGCTTTCTCTTCATAGTGGCACTCCCTGCTTTCAAGTACCTGCCCACCTATCAAAGAGTCTTCTTTCTCATCAATGTAATTTCCATATTTTGTGTATAAATATATGGTTTCCAAATTAATATCTTTTCTCCTTTAGGCATCTTGCTCAGTTAACAGATTTTATAAGGATTACATTAAAGATGAAAACAATTAAAATAAATTTTAAAGGATACCATATTCAAGATTCCAAACTTTGTTTGGATATGGGAAAGTTAACTAAGGGAATATCCATCTTTAAACTCTTTCAATTAAATATTGAGCAATGCTTTCATCTCTTTAATGAGATGATTATACAATTATTCTCATCTTTGAAAGAGAGACTAGACCCATAAATTATGTGCTAAATCTTAAATCCTAAATCCTAAGGCTCTATTGCTAGGATGTAAAGATCCTTTGCATTCTCTTTAGGTTTGAAAATTCCCACAACATGGAAATCTTGGAGATAAATTAGGAGAGAACACTAAAAATGGTTTTTTTGTCTGTTTATTTCTTTAAATGGAGGGAAAATGTCTATAAGAGAATTTAAAGGATTATAACATTTTTATTTCCCATTACTCTCCTGGTGCGAATAAGAGGTTGAAATCTACAAAGTATTAAAAGAAAAAGGATTCTTTCCATTACTGATAGGATAACAATGATCAATTCTAGAGAATTTTTTTATCCCTAATCTTATCCTTCTTTCCTCTCTGCTGCATCAGATGTTATTTCACCATCTATCACTTCACTTGCTAAACTTTCTTTACCTTTGGTTTTGGGGCTATGTTATGATCTGGGTTCTCTTGCCTGTCTGAGCACACCTACATCTGTGTCTTTTTCACTGGCTCCTCATATGATATAGTGGGGAAAGTAAGGGATATGTATATTTCATTTCATTTCAAGACCTATTGTTAAATTTTGGTTCTGCCAGTGAAAAACTCTGTATATTTAAGACAATCACTGTACCTCTCTGGGCCTCCATTCCTCTACAACATTTGGATGATCATAACTTTAAGGTCCCTCTGGCTTTAATTCTTACCATTTTCTTGCAAAACCTAACCTATACAAGAGAATGATTCTCATCTCCACCCCATCTTACTTACCTTCTAGAATTAATGAACTACTGTTTCCTTCTCTTTTTCTACTCTCAATTTTAGAAACTTCATCTACTTTCAGAACTTAACTGAGCACTTCTATGCAAATAACTTCTGCATCTATGGCTCATGGCTTGCTTTCTATCGCAGTCCAAGATCTTGGATTTCCAGCTGCCTGATGAATATTTGGATCTCCCTTCAAATAAAATATGTGAAAATGTGTGGCTTTCCCATATTGTAAATGATATCATCACTCTCCTAGTTACTCTGGATCAAAATGTTAGAAGAATCTTTAATTCCTTTCTTTACTCCCTATCCTCAATCTAGTTAATCACATAGTCTACTCTTAGAGGTAGGAAAAGTTATCTCAATCTGATGGTAGTTTTCTGACAAAAGAAAATTCAACAATAACTTTATGTCTAAAAACACATGTATTATGAAAACAAATGTGTGGTACGTAGGATAACATAATGGGGAACAAGTTATTGCTATCAAATCTTTTAAAAGAATAAATTGCCATTAGAAGTGTCTGGTGGTAGCCCTGAAGTCAGGAAGACCTGAGTTCAAATCTGGCCTCAGACACTTAACACTTCCTAGCTGTGTGACCTTGGGCAGTCATTTAACCCTAATTGCCTCAGCAAAAAAGAAAAAAAAAGTGTCTGGTGGTAATATGGATAGAGTGCTGGGCCTGGGATCAGGAAAACCTTAGTTAAAATCTAATACATACTAGCTATGTAACCCTGGATAAACTACTTTAACTTCTGTTTGCCTCAGTTTCCATAGTTATTAAATAAGGATAATAAAATAATAATAGCATTTAGGGTTGTAAGGGTCATAAGATTGTATTTGTGAAATGTTTGGCATAGTGCCTGGCACATAATAAATAGGTACTATGATCATCATTATTCTTATTTTTATTACTTGATATATCCAATATCAAGTAATATAAGTACTATTGCCAATAGTACTAATTCTTTCACACTATGAAAAAGCCTAGTTATCTTACTGTGTGTAATATTATAAGTTAGGGATAATAGTTTCTTCTAAAAAATTTTAAATTTAAATACATGAATTGTTCATCTTTTTTTTTTGAGGTCTTTAGAGAAATTTTGTGATATAACTGAATGAATGCTTTGCTTGGAGTTAGGAGGAACCTAAATTCAAATTTCACCTAGGATCCTTACTATCTGTGTAACTTTGGGAAAGTGACGATCTCCAAGATTTCAGTTTTCTTATTTGTAAAATGGGGTTAAATAATCCCAGTGAATCTTTACTTCACAGAGTTGTTGAGAGGATCAAGCAATGTGCTATATATAAAAATTATATATATAAATTCTTTGTAAAACTTAAAACCCTGGTTAAATGTCAATTATTATTAAATATAGATAACTGTAAAAGGACAGGAACAACTCTAGGCAAAATCCTGGAGTCGGTGAAGTTTGTCACTTATTTATTAGTTTCAGATAGGTATTTGGACTACTTGGTGGTTCTGTAAATAAGTAAGTGGGTAAGACTCAATTTCTTGAGTTCAAATCTGGTCCAAATGTTTACTGGCTATGTGACCCTGGGCAAATCACTTAACCCTGTTTGTCTGACTTTCCTCCTCTGTAAAATGATCTGGAGAAGGAAATGACAAACCATTCCAGTATCTTTGCCAAGAAAACTTTAAATGGGATCATGAAGAGTCAGAAACAGCTGAAAACAACTGAACAACAACAAAAAATTAGTGCCTTCTAAACATAAAACAGAATACTAGGACTTTGAAACACATGCTAGCAGCTAACGCTATTCAGGCAAGGGTCACACCCTAGATCAGTGAAATGAATTTTAGCTCACTTTGAAGTTAAAAGCTCCATATTAGTTTAACATAACTGCTACAGTTTTGTGTGAAAACAAAAATTGTATCAATGCTTATCTGTGAAAAATTCTCTATATTGTATTTGAACAGATATTTCTCTTTAGAATTAATATTTGCCACGTGTGACCTATATCTTTTAAAAACAGATTTTTTGAAAATTGAGTTTATTTTTCCTATACTCCAATATATTATTGTATCTTGTTAATTTAACTAATTATAATGAATATTTTAATTTTTTGGTAAATAGTATTTTATTTTTTCCAACAAGTAAAGATAGTTTTTAACATTTATTTTTAGAAGATTCTGATTTTCAAATTTTTTCTTCTTCCCTTTTCCCCCTCTGTCCTCCCCAAGATGGCAAACAATTTGATATGGGTTATGCATGTACAATCATGTAAATATATTTCCCCATTAGTCATGTTGTGAAAGGAGAAACAGGACAAAAGAAAAAAGGTACACACACACACAAAATATGATCTGTAATCAGACTCCATAATTCTTTTTCTAGATGTGGATAACATTTTCCATCATGAATATTTTAGAATTGTCTTGGATCTTATATTGCTGAGAAGAGATCAGTCAATCATAGTTGATCATTGCACAATGTTGCTATTACTGTGTACAATATTTTCCTGATTCTGTTCACTCATCATCAATTTACATAAGTATTTCCAGATTTTTCTGAAAACCACCACTAATCATTTCTTATGGCACAATAATATTCCATTATATTTATATATAACAACTTGTGCAACCATTCCCCAATTGATAGGCATTCCTCAATTTCCAATTCTTTATGATCACAAAAAAGTTTCTTATAAATATTTTTGTACACTGTTCCTTTTCTCTTTTTTATGTCCTTTTTGGGATATAGACCTAGTAGTTGTATTGTTGGATCAAAGGCTATACAGTTTAGTTGTCCTTTGTAAATAGTTTCAAATTGTTTTCCAGAATGATTGGATCAGTTCACAACTTCACACAACTTAGTTGTTGTGTGAACTAACAATGCAATTTGTATCACAATTTAACTACATCTTTGCCAACATTGATCATTTTACTTTTCTGTCATATTTGTCAATCTGACAGGTGTGAGGTGGTACATCAAAGTTGTATTTTTTCTTATCAGTGATGATTAAGAGATTTTTATCCATAAATAATTTTAATTTCTTCATCTGAAAACTGTCAGCTCATATCCTTTGACCATTTGATTTCATTCTGTATATATTTGAGAAATGAGGCATTTTTTAGAAATACTTTGTTGTAAAAATTGTTTCCCATTTTTCTGGTTTCCTTCTAATCTTGGTTGCATTGGTTTTGTTTGTGCAAACCTTTTTAATTTAATGTAATCAAAATTATCCACTTTATATCCCCTATCTCTTGTTTGGTCATAAATTATTCTCTTCACCATAAATCTGACAGACTATTCCTTGATCTACTAATCTAGTTGTGGTATCACCTGTTATGTCTAAATAATATATGCATTTTGGCCTTATCTTGGTATAGAGTGTGAGAGTCTATGCCTGGTCTCTGCCATACTGTTTTCCAGTTTTCCCAGTAGCTTTTGTCAAATTATGAGTTCTTATCCCAGAATAAAATCTTTGGGTTTATCAAACAATAGATTTATATAATCATTTACTACTGTGTGTTGTGTACCTAATCTATTCCACTAATCCACCACTCTATTTCTTAGCCAGTACCAAATGTTTTTCATGACTTCTGCTTTATAATATAATTTTAGATCTGATACAGTTACACCACCTTCCTTTGCATTTTTTTTCATTAATTCCCTTGATATTCTTGACCAGATTCTTCCAGATGAATTTTATTTTTCTCTAGCTCTATAAAATAATTTGTGTTAGTTTGATTGGTATGGCACTGAATCAGTAAATTAATTTGGTAGAACTGTCATTTTTATTATATTAGCTCAGCCTACCCATGAACAATTAATATTTTTCAATTGTTTATATATGAGTTTATTTGTGTGAAAAGTGATTTGCAATTGTGTTCATATAGTTCTTGAGTTTGTCTTGGCAAGTAGACTCCAAAATATTGTATATTGTCCACAATTATTTTTTTTTAAATTTTCTTTCTGTCTTTTACTGTTGGGCTTTGTTGGCAATTTATCAAAATGCTGATGTTTTATATGGATTTATTTTATATGCTGAAACTTTGCTAAAATTGTTAATTATTTCTAATACTTTTTAGTTGATTTTCTAAAGTTCTCTAATATAACACCCTATCATTTGCAAAGAGTAATGTTTTTTTTTCCTCATTGCCTACTCTTCTTTCAATTTCTTTTTCTTTTCTTATTGCTAAAACTATTAGAAATGTCTAGTACAATACTGAATAATAGTGGGAATAATGGGCATCCTTTTTACCCCTGATCATATTGGGAATGCTTCTAGCTTATCCCTATTACATATAATGTTTGGTGATGGTTTTAAATATATGTTAATTATCACTTTAAGGAAAACTACATTTATTTCTCTGTTATTTAGTGTTTTTTTAAATTAGGAATGGATCCTGTATTTTGTAAAGTGTTTTTTCTTCATATATTGAGATAGTCATGATATGTTAGTTTTGTAATTGATATGGCCAATTATATTGATAGTTTTGATTAGTCTTCCATTCCTGGTATAAATTCAATTTGGTCATAGTATATTATCTTGTTGATAAATTTCTATAATAGCTTTGTTAATATTTTATTTAAAATTTTTGATCAATATTCTTTAGGAAAATAAGTCTATAATTTTGGTTCCCCCTGGTTTAGGCGTCAGCACCCTATTTGTATTATAAAAAAATTTGGCAGAATTCCATATTTTTTTCCAAATAGTTTATATAATGTGGAATTAACTGAGTTTTTAAATATTTTTGGTAGAATTCACTTGCAAATCTATCTGGAGATAGATTTTTTTTCTTAGGTAGTTCACTGATGGCTTATTCAATAACTTTTTCCTGAAATTGGGTTATTAAATATACTATTTCCTCTTCTGTAATTTCAATTAGATTGTCACATTTATGGGCATACAGTTGGGCAAAATATTGCCTAATAATTATTTATTTTCCCTTTTATTGGTGGTAAATCCACCCTTTTTATTTTTATTACAAATTTCCTCTTTTTTAGTAATCAAATTAATCAAAGGTTTATTCATTGTTTGGTTTTTTTTATTTCATTAAGGTAGCTTTTAGTTTTATTTGTTAATTCAATAGTTTTCTTCCTTTCAATTTTATCTCCTTTGTTCTTCATAATTTCAAATTACTATTTAATTGAGGTTTTTTAGTTTGTTCTTTTTCCAGCTTTTTAAATTGCATGTGCAATTCATTAGTCTCTATTTCTGTCTTATTCATATAAGCATTTAGAAATATAAAATTTACCCTAAGAATTCTTTTTTTCTTTTTTTTTTTCCACTGAGGCAATTGGGGTTAAATGACTTGCCCAGGTCACACAGCTAGGAAGTGTTAAGTGTCTGAAGTCAGATTTGAATTCAGATCCTCCTGACTTCAGGGCTGGTACTCTATCCACTGTGCCACCTACCTGCCATGACTTTTAGACTGTATACCATAAATTTTGGTAGTTTGTCTCATTATTTTCATTCTTTTTGATGAAAGTATTGATTGCTTCCATTATTTTTTTTGACCCACTCATTCTTTAGGATTAGATGATTTAGTTGATTTTTAATCCTTCTTTCCATGACTCTTAATTATACATAATTTTTGTTGCATCATGTTCTGAGATGGCTTAATTTAACATTTCTACCTTTTCTGCATTTGATTGTGAGGTTTTTATGCATCAATAAATGGTCAATTTTTGTTTAGGTGCCATGTAACACTGAGGGAAAAAAAAGTATGTTCTTTTCTATGCCCATTCAATTTTCCCCAGAAGTCTATCTTATCTAAATTTCTAACATTTTATTTAACTACTTAACTTCTTTCTTATTTATTTTATGGTTAGATTTATTTAGTAGAGGGGAAAGGTTGAAGTCCCCCACTCGTATAATTTTCCTGACTATTTCATCCTTTAGCTCATTTATCCTTTAAGAATTTGGATGCTATACCACCTGAGGCATATATGTTTAGTATTGATATTACTTCATTGTCTATGATAACTTTTAGCAAGATATATTTTCCTTCCTTATCTTTTAAAATTAAATCTATTTTTTTTTTGCTTTTGCTTTGTCTGAAATCAGGATTGCAACCCCTGCTTTTTTTTTTAACTTCAGCTGAAGAACAATATATTCTGTACTACCCTTTTACCTTTATTGTATATGTGTGCTTTTCTACTTCAAATATGCTTCTTGTAAAGAACATAGGATTTTGGTTTTTTAATCCACTCTGCTATTCATTTTTGTTTTGTGGGAGAGTTCCCCCCCATTTATATTCACAGTTATGATAATATCTTTATATTTCCTTTATCCTATTTCCTCACACATACCTTTTTATACTTTTCTCTTTTTTTCATCTTGTTCCTCTTGCCTTCCCTTCTATTAGCTTCCTCTTCTTTTTCTTTCCCACTTCCCCTCCTACATCCCTTTCTATAGAAGATAGATTTCTGTATCCAACTGAATATGTATGTTACTCCTTTTTAAGCCAAATTTTATGAGAGTTAGGTTCAAGCAAGGCTCAGTTCTTCCCTTCTTTTTTTCTGCTGTAATAGATCTTCATTGCCTCTTCATCTTATTTATTTTGTTCACTTCCCTATTTCCTCTTCTTTCAGTACAATTTTTTCTTTCAACTTTTTACTAATTTTTAAAATCATTATAACAGTCAACTTATACCCACACTCTCTAAGTCTATACCTTCTAACCACTCTAAGAGATTAAATTCTAAAAAGTTACATGTATCAAATTTTCATGTAGTAATATAGGTAATTCAACCTTATTGAATACCATGTAGGTTTCTGTTTGTTTTGCTTTGTTTGTTTTTTGCCTTCCTGTTTACCTTTTTTATGATTCTCTGGCATCTAGTATTTGAAGATTATTCTGTTTAACTCTTGTTTTAAAATCAGGAAAAAAATTAAAATCCCTCATTTCATTGGATGATTATATTTCCCCTGAAATATTATTCTCAGTTTTACTAGTAGTTTACTCTTGATTTTAATCCAATCTTTTTGCCTTTTGGAATATCATATTCCAAGGCTCCTATTCTTTAATGTAGAAGTTACTAAGTCCTGTGTACTTCGACTGTGGCTCCTTGATATTTGAATTGTTTCTTTTTGGCTGCCTGCAGAATTTTCTCCTTGAGCTTGTAGTTCTGAAATTTGGCTACAATACTCTTTAGAGTTTTTGTTTGGGCAAGTCTTTCTGCAGGTTATAAGTGGATTCTTTCAGTGACTATTTTACCTTCTGATTCTAGGATATACTGGCAGTTTTCCCTGATAATTTCTTGAAAGATATTTCCAGGCTCTTTTTGATTATGTCTTTCAGATAGTCCAATCATTCTTAAATGATTTCTCCTGGATTTACTTTCCAGGCCAATTATTTTTTCAATGAGATATTTTATACATTCTTCTATTTTTTCTTTCTTTGCATTTTATTTGATTGATTCTTGATATTGCATAAAATCATTAGCTTCTACTTCTCCCATTTTAATTCTTAAGGAACTATTTTCTTCAGTAAGCTTTTGTACCATCTTTTCCATTTGACCAATTCTATTTTTAAAATTGCTTTTTTCTTCAGTCAAATTTTTCCCGTTTGGAAAGTTCTATTTTTTAGGAGTTGTGTTTTTCAAACAATTTTTAATGCTTCCTTTTCCAAACTGTTGACTCATTTATCATAATTCTCTTGTATAATTCTCATTTCTTTGCCATCTTTTTTCTATCTCTTTTACTTGATTTTTTCTTCCTCTTTGCATTTTTGTATGTAGGTATTTTGACATTGTTATGCTCTTCTGTGTTTGTGTTTTGATCTTTCCTATTGCCATAGTAACTTTTTATGGCCAGAGCACCTTTTTTTATTTTTTAAAGTTGAGCTCTGCTCCTGGGATATTGAAGGCACTATTTCAAACTTCTTGCACTGGGGACTAAGGGGCCTGGTCACTAGCTTTCTGAACTGGGGCTTCTGGGGCTGATGGCTTACCTACTACACTATAGTGGCCTAGCCTACTTTTTTCTGTTGTGTTCTGAGTTCAGGAGCTGGCAGTTTGCCTATTGTGCTAGGGCTAGAGGTATCAGAGGTGGCCTGTTATGACACTAGACTGCTGAGCCAAATCTGCAGGGCCTCATTTGTTGTCTTATGCTATGATTAAGAGCCTTTCATTGCCTTTCACTGACTTGCCTAAATATCACTACACTGAGCTATCCTCCCCTTTTACTCAAGTGAGACAGATCTTTTCTAAAGTTAACTTGGGCTGGAAAATTGTTTCACTCCATCATTTTGAGAATTCTTCCACTGCACTATTCTTTTATAGGCTTGATTTAATGTTGTTACCAAAGAAAACTGGGGAAAAGTCAGATAACTTCCTGGCTTCCTTCTGCCATCTTGGCTCCACATCATAATAAATATTTCTTTTGATTTTGTTGTCTTTATATATAAATGAGACCTTTCAATAGACTCAATGAATTTGTATTCTGATCATCTCCCTTCCATTTCAAATAAAAAATTTTTCTTCACTACCAACTGTATCTTAGAGTTTTTTTTTTTTTTTTCAGGTACCATAACACCAGCAAAGAAAATAACTAAGTACACTGTGCTTCAAAGATGGTGTGGGGGAAGAGGATGAAGAGAGGGTGGGCCACAAATCATAAACAAGAGAGAACACAGCTATGTTTGAGATGAAGGATTAAAACCTGCATTAGAGTGCAAAGTAATAGTAATAGGAGTTAGAGACAAAAGCAGAATATTGAAGCTAATTCAAAATAATAAGACATGTCAAAGTTTTATGAAATAAACAAAAAACAATCCAGCACAGAGGTATCACAGAGAATTTGCAAAACTGGATTTCAAAATTAAAAGATTGGAGCTAAAAATCTAGGTCTGCTACTTTACAATCCACATAGCCCTGGAAAAATCATTTCACTTTTTGGGGGCTCATATTTTTCATCTCTTAATTGAGAGTGTTGTACTAGGTGATCCCCAAAGCCTCCTTTAATTCTAAATCCTATCATTCTATAAGTTTGTACTGTCTGCATCTCCTTCTCTTTCTTTATAGAATAATGAGATCAGTTGCCAAGATCTCTGATCTTTAAGGAACCTGATAGTATTTGAGAAATGATCACTACCCTTAAAAAATTCTCAGTCTCATAAGAGACATTAGATATTATTGTTATAGTTATTCTCAATAACAAATTTTGACAATGACTTTTATGTAAAGAAGGCAGAAGAAAATTATGAAAAATGGAAATATGATGTCATTAATAAATAAAAGATATTAGAATTGTAAAACCTCTTCCCATTTAAATAAGCTTTGAAAATGATTTGTCGACAGTTCTTTTTTACAAAATGTTAACTATTATAAAATGTTTACCGTTATGAGTAGCCAAAAGAGTTGAGAAAACAAATTAGTCAACAAATACTTAATCTGATAGCCAGCTCGTAAGACATTATAGCCAAGGGCAGGTATAAAATATAAACCTATTCTCCATATATATATATATATATATATACATATATATATATATATAAAACAAAGAAGTAGTTATGTATCACAAAATAGTAAAGATTAGTAGAGAAAAAAGTGAGCCTTTAGATTACTTGGCCTGAGATCCAACTAAGTAAATCTTCCCAAGAATATTTATAGATGAAAATTAAGCATGGAAAATATCAAGATAGAAAATCCAACATATTTGCACCCAATCTTAGGATCAATGGCTATGGATCCAAAAACATATCTGTATCCTAACATTTCAGCATCCAATTAGCATATGAGTCAAAAGATGAAATTGGGAAGGGCTAGACTTTCTCAAAGAAATACAGAAGACGTTTGCATTGAACATGAAACAATTTTCAAGATATAAGAACCCCAATTATTAATATTTCTTAAAAAGGGAAGATATCAAAATAATGAGGAAAAATTAGTAGCTTACACATTCACAGATATATACAATAAGAAAGAAAAAAGACGGTAAATTCAACTACTGATAAATATGTCTTTTCATCTGCATGAAATTCTTATAAGAATTGTCCATGTGTATATCAAGGCTGTTTTTTTTTAATATTAAAAGGGAAGAGTTGGTTATCATAGATTGTTTTCTAGGGTACACCCCATCTTAAGTCACATGACTGACTGAAAAAATATTGGGAACAGCATATTTTGCTGTGTATATTGCTTGTTAATTGCCCAATAAATAGGCAAATACAAATAAATGGATTAGTAAATAAAATTATCAACATTTGACTTGTAAAGCAAATATTGGCATTAAAAGTTGTGTTCCAATAAGGTGCTCTGCTACCTATATAAAAATCATGAGAAATCTTGAGAAAAGCAATCCTAGAAACAACTATATTCAAGACTTCTGATTATCAATATTATGCAGAACAGAGATTCATATCTAAAAGAAATATAATCAATGTTGTGGAGGATGGCCTGTATAAAGTCTGAATGGAAGAGGGATTCTCTATAAATGAGGAAGTCAGAGCCTCTAGTAGCCCTTAAATATGATGAATAACATGATGATAATTTCATCAAGCCTCCAAATTCTAGAAAACCTTATTTCAGTGAATTAATAACCATTGGAAAGTTTGACCCAACAATTCACACAGGAAAAAATAAGCTATAAAACATAATAAATAGTACACACACACACACAGAGAAATACATACATTATGGTGGGGGGAGAAGATTGAAAGGAAGGGAAGAAAAAAGTTGGAAAAAACTTTAGAGGTCTAGAGTCTGTTTTCAGCAGAATGAGTGGTGTGGCAAAATTACACACACACACACGTTTGGTACAGAACTACATTTCACTCAATAAGAAAATAGGTGGGGGAAAGGAAAGGGAGAGTGTTTGAAAGGGAGGGGAGTAGAGGTGAGGGAGAATTCACAAGAAAAACAAAGTTCAAAGTCAGTCATTAAGACACAAATGAGAATTTAAAAGGCAATGGAGAAAAAAATAAAAACCTGTGTTCAGCAAAAATGCATTGCTTCAATTATAGATCAATCACAAATGTTCAGTGAACTTTTTAAATTTTACTACTTCAGTCTTTGTAAAAAAAGGGGGAAAAGAACAAGAGGATGGAGGGAAGTACTCAATTAACAATCATAACTGTGAACATAGAATGAACTTACTTGTAAAACAGAAAAATTAGCCCAACTTTTCTGGAAAGCAATTTGAAGTCATGTCCTCAAAATTACTAATTTTGCATACTCTTTGACCTAGCATATATCTCCAAAGTGATCAAATAAAGAGGAAAATGACTCATATGCATGAAAATATTTCTAACAGTGGCTATCTTTATTATAAAAAGGAATTAAAAGCTAAAGGCATACTCATAATTCAGGGTTTACTGAACAAATTATAGTGTATGGATATAATGGAATATGTATTGTATGAATTGACAAAAAACAACATAGTTTTAGCAAAACCTTGAAAGATTTGGTCCAAACTGATACAGAATGAAGTGAGTAGAATCAGGGCAGAAATACATATAAATGCACATATATGTACATATGCATACATATGTGCATGTATAAAAACAAATTATAAAAACAACTCTGAAAAACTTAGAATTCTGATAAATATAATAATCCAGCACAATTATATAGGATTGGTGATGAAGCATGCCATGCATTTCTTGACAAAGAGGAGATGGATTCATGTTAGAGAATCAAGCAAACATTTTCATACATAGCCAATGTGCTATCTTATTTTCCTTGACTATTCATAATACTAGGTTATCATTCTTATACTCCATATTTATTGTGAATGTACCTAATTATTTATATGTTGTTAATTAGTATACACATTCCCCAAAGGCTGAGACTATTTTTGTATTTTTTCTATAGTCACTGATACATTGTAAACACTTAATAAAGGTTAATTGATTTATTGATTGCAACTCCTGACTCCAGAAGAAATTCTACCAACCCTCTATATTGTTATTGCAGTTGTACTGTCTGACCATTTCAAGAAGCCGAGGATCCTTTTGTTTAAATCATTCTAAAATGACACAGCCCTTAGATTCTGCAGATCATTCAATGATTAGATTATCATTGCCTGCATAAAGTTGAGTTTCTACAAGTTATTTCTGCAGTCTCATTTTCCTGAGCCAGGTAAAAACAGGGATCCAGCAGATAAGAGGGAGGTGTGCCAAGGATTGAATGAATCTTCTTGTTTCCTGGAAAAGTATGTTTGATTATATCCCTTTGGTTTGGATTTATTCACTGGACTATAGTTAAAACAATATAATTATATATTTGGTCTATACTTCTTGCAGTCTTCTAGATCTGTCTAGATTTCTCTAAATTATCAAATTAATGAGAGTAGCTAGAATATGTTGTTTTAAAATTTGTTATGTAGTAGAAGCATGGGACTGTTGGGGTTACTGTGTCTCAAATTCCACTATCAATTTCTGAGGCAGCTAGATGGAGCAATATATACAACAAAGGATGCAAAGTCATGAAGATCTGAGTTCAAATGTAAACTCAGATACTGCTACTGAAGACACTGGGCAAATCATCTAAATTTCTTTCTGCCTCAGTTTCCTCATCTGTAAAATGTGGTGAATAATAGCACCTATTGTGATTCAGGCCAATTCCAATGGACTGGTGATGGAGAGAGCCATCTGTACCCAAAGAGAGGACTGTGGGGACTAAATATGAATTACAACATACTATTTTCACTGTTTTGTTGTTGTTTGCTTGTTTTTTCTTTTCTTTCTCATTTTTCCCCTTTTGATCTGATTTTTCTTGTATATCATGATCCTTGTGGAAATGTGTATAGAAGAATTGCACATGTTTAACATATATTGGATTACTTGTCATCTAAGGAGGGAGTAGAAAGTAGGGATAAAAAATTGGAACACAAGGTTTTGCAAGGGTGAGTATTGAAAACTATTTATGCATATATTTTGAAAATAAAAAGTGTTTAAAAATAATAGTACCTATCTCAAAGGATTGTCACTTTAATAAAGTGAGATAATACATGAAATATAATATGTAAATCTTAAAATGCTATATAAATTATTAAAGCTATCAATGAATCAGTTAAACAATTAGGTACTATAATGAGGCAAGCACTATGCTAGCAGTATAATAATAGAAATTAAACAAATCCTGCACTCGAGGAGCTTACTTTTTTAAAAGGAGGCATGATGCATACATAAAATATGTATATAATAAATAAATATTAGGCTGCTTTTGTTTTTGTTTGGTGAGGGGCAGCCTTAGCAGTTTTGGGAGGTGGTAATTAGGAAAGATTTCATAAAGAAGGTGGTGTCCCTGATGCATTGTTGGTGGAGCTGTGAACGGATACAGCCATTCTGGAGAACAATTTGGAGCTATGCTCAAAAAGTTATCAAACTGTGCATACCCTTTGACCCAGCAGCATTTCTATTGGGCTTATATCCCAAAGAAATCATACAGGAAGGAAAAGGCCCCACATGTGCAAGAATGTTTGTGGCAGCCCTTTTTGTGGTGGCTAGAAACTGGAAATTGAATAGATGCCCTTCAATTGGAGAATGGCTGAATAAATTATGGTATATGAATATTATGGAATATTATTGTTCTGTAAGAAATGACCAGCAAGATGATTTCAGAGTGACCTGGAGAGACTTACATGAACTGATGCTGAGTGAAATGAGCAGAACCAGGAGATCATTATACACGGCAACAACAGTACTATATGACGATCAATTCTGATGGACATGGCTCTCTTCAACAATGAAATGTTTCAAACCACCTCCAATTGTTCACTGAAGAAAGCCATATACACCCAGAGAGAGGGATGTGAAATGTGGACCACAACATAACATTCTCATACTCCTTGATTGATGTTTGCTTACATTGTGTTTCCTTTATCTGATATATCATTTGTGTAGACAAGATTTTTCTTGCACAACAATGACAAGTTTGGAAATATGTATACATATATTCGATTTGCCAATATTTTAACATAATTAACATGTAGTGGATATCCTGCCATCTAGGGGAGGGGTGGGGAGTTGGGGGAAAAATTTGTAATGGAAAGCTATGTAAGGGTTATCGTTGAAGAATTACCCACACATATGTTATGCAAATAAAATAAAAAAATTAAATTAAAAAAAAAAGAAAAGAAGGTGGTGTCCTAATCCAAATAAGATTTCTATTTTCCTCTTATACTCTTCTGTATTTGCCACAATACTTTGCACATAAAATGCAATCCATAAAAAAGTAATTGAATAGTGCTAAATTCAATGAAACAAGGCATATTCATTGAGCTTTTTCTGTGTCCATAAAGCAATATGCTAGACATCAAGACACAAATCAGTATTGGTTAGTAAGTTTGGCATAAGAATTCTCTAAAGTAAAACAATCTGGTTTGCCATGAGCACAGCTTCAGACTGTTCCTGATCTATAGCTCACAAGCTGGTTGCTTCTTGAGTACCCCTACCCACCTGCAGCTGACATTCTGGCCATCTGGAATCCACTTTCCTTCATCCATGGAATGTTTCTGCTTATCATATGGAAATGCTAGTGTCTGTGTTTTGATTACTTCCACACCATTTAATAGATGTCTCTTTAGGTTTTGGTTTTTCAGAACAGACATTTGGGAATCTTTAACTAGGTGAAATCACTGTTACACCCACTCAAACTTGCCAACATATTTAGAAAGAGAAAAGCATGCGTGGTATTTTCCTGTTTGTTAATTGAGTGCTTTGGTCCTTTATAGGGGAACCGTATTGTTTCTGGGAAATGTGCTTTCCAGAAATGTCTGACATATTTTTCAATACATTTGGCCAGAAGCTTGTATATTTTGAGGGGCCTTGCTCAAATGTGTCAAATGTCTGTACAAATTCATCATGAAAAATTCAGTTGGGAAGGAAGGGGAAGAAGAGGAGGAGAAAAAGAAAGGAAGGAAGGAAGGAAGGAAGGAAGGAAGAAAGGAAGGAAGGAAGGAAGCAAGGGATGAAGGAAGGAAGCAAGGAATGAAGAAAGGAAGGAAGAAGAGTCATTGTTAAAGAGGATCAAAGTTATTTCCAACTCCAAATCTATCAATAATGGCTATTTATTAAGCTTCTTTGACCAGCCTCTAAAGCACTATGCTGAACACTAAGGAATATAAAGGCAAAAATGAGACATTCCTTTGTCCCTAAAAAAATGTTAGAATATAAGTACAAAATATATGCAGAAAGAATACGAATACAAGATAATTTGGGGAGGGAGATCTACACAAGCAATGAAATGGAATGGAGATGACAGAACATCAAATGAATGGAATAGTAATGTCTGAATCCCAGAGTAAGAGGAGAAGAGTTATATGTACAAAAACTAGAAAAGAAGAAAGAGGACAATTTGTGAAATTTCATATGCCAAAAAGAAAAATTCATATTTTATCCTAAAGGAACCAATAGATTTTATTTAATAGTTGAATGACATGATCTGACTTATGTGTGAGGAAAATTGCTTTGATGGTATTAAGTAGGATGGAATGGATAGAGAAGAGCTAGAGGTAGGGATACCATTGAGGGAACAATGATGTAGTCTAGGTGATAAGGCTGAATAAGGGTGTGGAACATGTGAGAGAGATTGAAAGGACATATTAGAGAATGATGTGGAGGAAGAAATAACAAAATTTGGCTACTGACTTGATAAATAGGTTTAGTAAAAGTAAGAAGCACAGGAGGATAATGAGATTGTAAATTTGGGTGCCTGGAAGGATGATGATGTATTAACAGTAAGAGGGAAATTTGAAAGTGAAGTGAGTTGGGGGAGTTGAGTTCTGTTTTGTATATATGTTCCCTCCTTTAAGATTTCTTTGGGATATAAACCCAGTAGAAACACTGCTGGATCAAAGGGTATGCACATTTTGATAGCCCTTTTACTATAGTTCCAAATTGCTCTCCAGAATGACTGGATCAGTTCACAATTCCACCAACAATGTATTAGTGTTCCAGTTTTCCTATATCCCTTCCAACATTTGTCATTATCTTTTCCTGTCATCTTAGCCAATCTGAGAGGTGTATAGCGGGTATCTCAGAGTTGTCTGAATTAGCATTTCTCTTATCAATAGTGATTTAGAGCACCTTCTCATATGATTAGAAGTGGTTTTAAATTCTTCATCTGAAAATTTTCTGTTCATATCCTTTGACCATTTATGGATTGGAGAGTGGCTTGAATTCTTATAAATTTGAGTCAGTTCTCTATATATATTAGAAATGAGGCTTTTATTAGAACCCTTAAATGTAAAAATGTTTTCCCAATTTATTGCTTTCCTTCTAATCTTGTATGTATTAGTTTTGTTTGTACAAAATCTTTTAAATTTAATATAATAAAAAATATTTATTTGATGTTTGGTAATGAGTTCCAGTTCTTCTTTGGTCACAAATTCCTTCCTTCATCATAGATCTGAGAAGTAAACTATCCTATGTTCTTTTAATTTGCTTATAATATCACTTTTTATGTCTAAATCATTGACCCATTTTGACTTTATCTTGGTTTATAATGGTAAGTGTGGGTCAATGCCTAGTTTCTGCATTAATAGTTTCCAATTTTCCTAGCAATTTTTTGTCAAATAGTGAGTTCTTATCCCAAAAGCTGGGGTCTTTTGGTTTGTAAACACTAGATTGCTATAGTTATTGACTATTTTGTCCTATGAACCTAATCTATTCCACTGATCAACTACACTATTTCTTAGCTAGTACAAAATGGTTATGATGACTGCTGCTTTACAATATAGTTTTAGGTCTGGCACAGCTAAGCTAACTTCATTGGCATTTTTTTTTCATTAATTCCTTTGAAATTCTTGACCTTTTGTTTTTCTAGATGAACTTTATTATTATTTTTTCTAGCTCTGTAAAATAATTTCTTGTGAGTTTGGTATGGCACTAAATAATATTAAATTTAAATTAAATTTATTTTATATTTATGTAAATTTATATAAATGAAATTAATTGAAATTAAATTAAAAAATTAAATTAAATTAAAAATATTAATTTAGGTAGTATTGTCATTTCTATTATATTAGCTCACCCTACCCATGAGCACTTGATATTTTTCCAACTGCTTAGATCTGACTTTATTTGTGAGGAAAGTATTTTGTAGTTATGTTTATACAGTTCCTGACTTTCCATTGGAAGATAGACTCCCAAATATTTTCTATTATTGACAATAATTTTAAATGGAATTTCTCTTTGTATCTCTTGATGCTGGACTTTGTTGGTAATATATAAAATGCTGGTGATTTATGTGTACTTATTTTGTTTCCTGCAACTTTGTTAAACTTGTGAACTATTTCTAGTAGTTTTTTAGTTGATTCTCTAAGGTTCTCGAAGAATACCATCATATCATCTACAAAGAGTGATAACTTGGTTTCCTCATTACTTACTCTAATTCCTTTCATCTGTTTTTCTTCTCTTATTGCCAAAGCTAACATTTCTAATAAAATATTGAATAATCATGGTGATAGTGGGCAACCTTGTTTTACCCCTGATCTTATTGGAAATGGTTCTAGTTTGTCCCCATTATATATGATGCTTGCTGATGATTTTAAATAGATGCTACTGATCATTTTAAGGAAAAATACATTTATTCCTATATTCTCTAGTGTTTTTAATACGAATGGGTGTTGGATTTTATCAAATGCTTTTTCTGCATCTATTGAAATAATCATATGATTTTTGTTAGTTGCTAGTAGTTTTCCTAATATTGAATCAGCTTTGCATTCCTGGTATAAATCTTACTTGGTCATAGGGTATGGATGACTTTCTGTAATTTCTTTGCTAATATTTTATTTAAGATTTTTGCATCAATATTCATTAGGGAAATTGGTCTATAATTTTCTTTCTTTGTTTTCACCCTACCTGGTTTAGCTATCAGCAACATATCTGTGTCTTAAAAGGAATTTGGTAGGAGGCCTTCTCTCCCTGTTTTCGAATAGTTTAGATAGCATCAGAATTAATTGTGCTTTAAATGGGTGGTCATGTGAAACTTTGAGCAAGAAATGGTTGGTAAATTTGGAAAGTGCAATTTCAGTTCAATAATGAGGTGAAGTCAGAGACTGTAGTAGTTTTAGAAGAGAATGAATTGGAAACAATGAATATAGATTGCTTTTTATTTTTAAAAAATAGTGAATATATATTATGGGATAAATTTGCATTATTGATGTTCAGCATAGATTTTTATTAAAACTTTTTATTTTCAAAGCATATGCATGAATAATTTTCAATATTTATCATTGCAAAACCTTGTATTCCCATTTTTTCCCTCCCTTTCCCCCAATCCCTCCCTTATACAGCAAGTAATCCAATATATATTAAACATTTGTAACTCTTATATACATATTTCCACAATTAACATGCTACACAAGAAAACAAAGAAAGAAGAAGAAACAAAAGAAAACAAAATGCAAGTAAACAACAACAAAAAGAATGAAAATGCTGTGATCCACACTCAGTACCCACGGTCCTCTCTCTGGGTGCAGATGACTCTCTTCACCATAAGACCACTGGAACTAGGTTGAATCATCTCATTGTTGAAAAGAGCCATATCCATCAGAATTGATCATAATATAACTTTTCAATATAGATCTTAATGAAGATAAAGGAAAATTATATAAAAGCTGGCTTGAAGCTTAATGTAAAAAAAAAAACAAAACACGAAGATCTTGGCAACTGGCATTCTGGCAAATGGAGAGAAGAAAGAAAAACCATATTAGATTTTATATTCTTGGACTCAAAGATCACTGAAAATAGCAACTGCCACCATGAAATTAAAAGACCCTTACTCCTGCAAAGAAAAGCTTAGTAAATATTGATAACATATTAAAAAGCAGAGACATCATTTTGCTGACAAAGATTCATACAGTCAAAGCTAAGCTTTTTCCAGGAGGAATGTATGGCTATGAGGGTTGGACTACGAGGAAAGTATTATTAGGTGAACAACTCAGCAGAGAGAAGCTATTGGAAGCTTGATGAGGGAAGAAAAATTTTGGAATATTCATTGTAAAGATTGGGATAGAGGATTAATTAGGAAGGAGTTAATAGATTGCCTTACTGCTTTGAGTGCCCATTAGCATGAGTTAATATGGTTACAAGATTTTTTTTCCAGTTCTATTTTATTAATATATTAATAGGAACAGAAAAAAGTGTAACAGCTAGAGGGCAAAGGAGCATTAAAAATAGAGGATTGTGTGGAGTTAACTAGTTCACTGAGACCAGTAGGAAGGGAGGAGAATCTAGGCAAAAGCAGTAATGATGACCTGGAAATATATTGAAAACATAGAGAAATTACAGGTGAAGATATATATGAAGGATAGATTTTAGTGGAGTATGGCATGGGGAAAGATAGAATGATAAATAAGCATGGTCAGATGAAAGAATTTCAGAATTCTTGATCATGGAAGTTGAAGATTTTTCACGATGGCAAAATCAAAGGTGTGAAAGAGTTTTGTATGCATTGAAGGAAATATATTGAAGAAAATTTGATCAGATTGAGGAACTGAGAAATAAGGATACTTGAGGAAAATTAACATGCATATTAAAATCTTCTAGAATAAAAGCAGGAGTTAAATGAAGAGGAATATTGTGAACCAAGAACTGAATCATTAGAGAAAGGAGAGTAAATATTCTGGAGGTTGAAATGTAACAGCCACAAGTAACTGGATAGGGTGATAAATTTGTCTAAAGTGAATCTCACAGAAAGAGAGGATTTTGAATGATGGTGGCAAAGGTAAAATCTAGAAGTAGCAATTTTGACTTCCTCACCTTGACCAATAAGTTGGGGATATGGGGGTCATACTAGAAAAAAGTTTAGTCAATTCTATAAATGGTAACCAGGGAGTGAATTATTTGCACACGTGTATATTTTAACTTCTTCCTCTAGGACTGGAGTGACTGAAGATGTGACTACTGATGAAAACAAAGATCTGAGTTATTTAGTTTCTCTAATTCCTCATCTGTAAAAGTAGATGATATTTGAATTACTTATCTCACATTTTTTTAAATGAGGGAAGCTTTTTGCAAATGTTAAGATACTAATATAATTGTTAATAACTTCACAGCCAGATGAAAGAAATTTAAAATTGGATCAGGTGGAAAAAAACAAATCTACAGTCCTTTGGTGTCACAGTTTACATTCTTTTCTTTTTCTTCTATCACTTTCCACATTAAGAAGACATTATAAATAATTCAAAACTCCTTTTATCTGTCTCTGCTTGAAAAGACATGGAGCATTTGTGGTTCAAAGACTAGTCAATCAGAACAATATATACATGTATATTGCAGAACCACAGAATGTGAGAGTTAGAAGCTATCTGGTCCAACTGATTCTGGTAATAATGAGATATAAACTTATGAAGAAGGCAAAAGAAAAAAAAGTAAGATGGTACCAAGACTGACCTATAAAGAAGGAAGACAAAGGAAACTGTATTTCTGCAGTTCCCTTATATTCCAAGCCAACACTAACAACTGTCTGGCAAAGCAGGAGATGTGAGTCAAGCTACCCTCAATCAATGTCATGAAAATGCTATAAAAATTGGAAGAGAAGTATAAATCACTAACTATGCAAACTGTATATAGTTATCCAAGAATATAGCACAGTGAAGAGAATGCTGGGTATGGTGTCAGTAAGACCCAGATTTAAATTCCACTTTTTGACACACAACTCCTCTAAAGAGACCTTGGATCTTTCCTATATTCATGAAACAAAGGAAAACAAATGAGAAGTCATTCAAGAATATTGAAATAATAGTAGAAAAAAATTTGAATAAAATAACATGACAGGTAAAATTTAACAGTGCAGTTAGTACAAAATTAATTTGGAGGAGATTCAGGCAAATGCAATGTTATCTTCATACCAAAATATGATTTTTCTTTATACTTTTGCCTGTTGAGCTAGCCAGTTTGCAAAGTGGCAGACCAGATCACATCTGGATCACCAATTAAACAGTAATTGTAGGTGTTAAATGACTTAATAAGAGAGCAGTGTGATGTGCTGGCCACAAAGATAATGTGATTTTGTTTCTGTAGTAAGATTTGTTCCATATTAAGAAAGGAATAACTTTTAGAAATCATCATAATTTCCTTGTTCCTGTTAGACCACATCTGAAGTATTTTGCTCATTTTTTAATATTATAGTATAAAAGGGATAGTGATAGGCTTGAGATCCTTTAGAAAAGAGTAATAAGGATGATATAAGGCATTAATTACATGTCATGAGTATCATTTGAAGATATCAGAAATGATTAGCCTGAAGAAGAGTAGATTAAAATATTCTCAAGTCTTTGAAGAGCTCTTATATGAAAGAAAAATTCAACTTACTCTGTTAGATTTCAGAGGACAGAATCATGTTAGGTAGATACCTGTTGCAACAAGACAATTTAAAGCTTAATGTCTGGGAATATTTCCTAACAATTAGAGCAATCTGAAAGTAGAATTGACTGATTCAGAAAATACAGGGTTCACCTTCATTGAGTGTCTTTAAACTGAATCTGATAACCACTTGTCAAGTAAATAAGAGTAAGGATTCATTTTGGGGAAAGGAATTGTCCTAAGTAATTATTGACAATGATTCAAAAATTTTAGAATTCTATAATTCTGTGGTCCTGAGTAAAGAGAAAAATTACCCATATTCATAATTACACAGTAAATTAATATTTGAAGATGACCAAAAAGGCTATCTTTGGTAAAAATCAATATATGATTAAGAATCCAGTCTGTAAACAGTTATTTACTTGAAGATCATCAATGAAGGAGGAACTTACTGCTTTCCAGGACAACCCATCTCATTTTTGGACAGTTTTACTTGTTAGGTTTCTTTTTCTTATGAAAAAAAAAACCTAAATTTGCCTCTTAAAAATTTATACCAATGTCTCTGCTGAGGTCAAGAAGGGAAAAAAAGTATAATTTATTTTCTATATAACAACCCTTGAAATCCTTAAAAATAACTTTTATGAGAGTTATCTTCTCCAGCTTAAGCATTTTTAATTCCTTCATATCATCTTCAGTGCCATGATCTCAAGGTCTTTTACCAACTAGTCACCCACCATATTGGGTGCTAAACAGTTCTTCAGTGGCTTGTCTAAAATATAATACTCAGACTTAAATACAAGATTTTACAAAAAAGTCTGAACAGGACAAGGTACAGTGGGACTCTCATAATATTCTAGATATTGAGCCTTTATTATTGCAGCCTAAGATCAAATTAGTTGGTTTTGTTTTTGTCTACCACGTTATAACTGTTGACCTCTTGAGCTTACAGTCTTCCACAGATGATCTTCTGTCTAACCACAATTCCTTTATCTTTTATTTTGTAGCTGTTGTTTTGTTGTTATTATTTTGTTTTGTTTTGAATCTAGATGCAGAACCTTATATTTATCCCAAATTAACTCTCATCCTATTAAATTGAATTCAGACCATTTTGGATAGTGACTTTATTATCCAATATGTTAGCTATTTTTCTTAATTTTTATTATTTGTAAATTTTATAAGAATGTCATCAGTTTAATTCATCAGTTAAAAATATTAGAACAGTGATTAGCCTTCAATTCTCAAGATTAATTGCTATTGAAATATTCTTATATCCCCCAAAATTAGACACATCTTAATATATTGAAAGCTTCTAATTAGAACAGTATTATGTTGAGAAGAGAAATATTAACCTTGACATAATTTATAAATTTCTTGATTTTATTTGGATGTTCAATTTCTTGGGGATTTTGTGAACTTTTCCCCTCACAGCATAAGAATCTACATTTATTTTTTTTTATGAAACTTTCCATGATGTCATTGGTCCAGTTCAAAAATAAAGAACAAACAACATGACTACTTATTTCCTCTCATCTCTTTCAGCCTCTTCCCTTTTCGGATTGTAGGGCTGGAGAGTAGAGTATCAACACTTTCCAATGCCTCCCTTTATAGAGGGCAGAAAATGGTCTCTTGATTCTCTTTCCTTTATCTATTGCTCTTCTGGGCCCCATCAAACAAGAAGTCCTTTAGTGTCCTTCTCTCCTGTCCCATTTTCTTGCCTTCTTTTATGTGTTGTTTCCCTCCAACAGATTATAAACTCCTTGAGAACAGGGACCATCCTTATTTTATTAGTAGCCCTGGTACTTAGCATGGTGCCTGTCATATATTATTGTTTATTGGTTTGAATGATGCTTCATACCCTACTCAGTCTTTGGGGAGAAAAAGGGGTACATATTTTAGCTCAGTTCCTATATAGCATGAGTCCCAACAAATTCAAAGTCCAAACTGGCTTCATGTCCCAGAACCCTGGACTCTGAGGAGCTGGTGACAATATTTAGTCTGAAATCCTAGTTTCAAAGTTACTATGTCTCAAGCTCTTCAAGTTTGAGGACTCCACTTCCTTCACCTAGTCCTGAAAAAGAGAAGGAAACATCAAAATCCCAACCTTTTTTCTAGGAGCTATAGAAGTTAAGGGAAAAATGAAGGAGATCCTTCCCCTAACCTCTCTGTTTTAGTGCATTGTGGTTATGCTATGAGGGAACAATTCTTCTACTGGAAAAAGGAAGTAAGGCTATCTCAGTCTTGCAGTTTTAAAGATGCAAACAGTTCTTTCTACATAGTCAATGGAAAAAGCCTATTCCCACTAACATGGTTGGGGAATATAGAATTTCTTCTCCCAGAAACTGGTCCCTGGGATCTTCCATAAAGACTGGGATCTAGGCATGTACTAAATCATGATTATATTAGTATGTCTTAATTATGATGAAAAATTTGAATATTGTTTATTGTTTTTTATTTAAAATTTGAAACTTAAGAAAACAACCACAATTTTGTCATGTAGACTTTTTTTTTAGTATAAGCTATTGGAGATGATTTTGAAAGAACAATGTTAAATTCTCCCTAGGAGTTCAGAGATATTTCTATTCATCACAGGGAAGCAGTAGCAATGCAGACCCTCAAAACATGTGTCATCATTATATTTCATTCAGCCTTACAACAGAGATGACAAAGTGGTAAAGTGGATAGAGTGCTGGATCTAGAGTCAGAAAGATTTGAGTTCAAATTCAACCTTAGACACTTACTGGCTGGGAAAATTACTTCTCTTCTGCTCATCTCAGTTTCACCAACTGTAAAATGGGAATAATAATAGGACCCAGCTTCAAGGTTTGTTGTGAGAATCAGATGAGATAATATTTGTAAAAACACTTTTCAAAGCCTTTGGTATGTTGTAGTTGCTTAATAGGTCATCTAGGCGGCACTGTTGATAGACACTGGCACTGGAGTCACGAGGACTTGACTTCAGATCTGGCCCCAAACTCTCTTACCAGCTATATGACCCTGGGCAAATTATTTAAGCTTGTTTGCCTCAGTTCCTCCTCTGTAAATGAACTGGAGAAGGAAATGGCAAACTACTCTAGTATCTTTGCCAAGAAAACTCCAAATGAGGTCATGGAGAGTTGGATACAACCGGAATGATTCAACAACAATAGGTGCTTAAGAAATTATTTCCTTCTTTCATAACAGTCCTCTGATGCATAGAAAAAAAAAAAGATAAGTTAACCTTGTGTTAGAAAGCCTAGGTCAATCAGGGGTACACATGGGAACCAATTCCTGATCACTTGACTTTCAGTAAACTTTTTCCTGCTACATTGCCTCATCTCTTCAAGTTTGACTGTATTGATTTAGCTATGTTAGACAGACAAAAATGCCTTTAATAGGACACTTCTGGATAAATCATTTCAAGTCCCATTGCCAGGTAAATACAATTTTATGTGTGGTGTGAAAATTTATTTCAAGAAATAAAAAGTACTTCTAAACAATTTTTTAAAAATGGAATGTTACTCTACTCTTATCAAAAAAGCATTTATTTTTTCAGAGAATGGCTTATCTCTTCTGAATCTCATATTCCATTCCATTTTAACAAGTATTTATTAAACGCTTACTGTGTGCAGTGAGATATGCTATATTAGAAAAGAAGTGTATATAAGACATAGCGCCTGAGCTAATGGATATTAAAGTTTATTCACTCTTAGATATACAGAAGACATACTTAACATTTTTGTCACTGTTATCAAATAATATTACAGAGGAAACTAGAGAATAGTGTGAATGAAAGGAAAACAGGAAAGAAGACAGAATAATACTAATACATAGATAGATAGTGTCAGTTTAAAAAAAATGAACTACTGAATTTCAGGAAACATGGAGTATCTGGGTTTTCAAGCAGCTTTAGGAAATTTCTTTTATTCTTTTATAAAAGAAAAAAATTCTTTTATTCCACTTTAGACAAAATGGAAATATGTGATATGAATGATAGTACATTATACTTTGCTGAACAACTTGTTGATTGCTGTCAATATGAAGAAGTATTTTAAATAGCATGGTTGGTCATATTATCAATGATTTGAATGAAAACTGAAGATATGCTCATGAAATGGTTGTATGGCTGTTGGATAATTTAGTAATAGTTTAAAAGGTAGGCAACAGAATTAAATCTGAAAAAAACTTTGGTAGGCTAGAATATTGGAATGAATCCAATAAAATTAAATTTACTAAAGATGTGTAAAGTCCTGAACTCTTATTTAAAAAATTAGCTGACTGAAGGAGATATGAATGAAAATGATTCATGAGGATTAGCTGATTGCCAGCCCAATATGATATCTGATATAATTACCATAAAAGCTAAAGCAATTTAGGCCTATTTTTTTTGGTAGCAGAGAACTAGAAAGTGTCCATTGATAAGAAAATGACTAAACACATTGTGATACATGAATGTAATGCCAGATAATTGGTACTTAATTAATTCTGGTATATGATTAATTACTGTGCTACAAGAAACAATGAAGATGAATTTAGAAAAGCCTAGGAATACTTATTTGAACTGCAGAATGAAGTAAGAAGGTAACTACAGGTGAACAAAATAAATAAAAATTTACAATATAAGCATAACAAAAAACAAAAATGCTGGATGCTAATGATACCAATCAATTGACTTGGAAAAAACATTCCAGAAAATATACCTGCTTCTGTTCATTGCAGAATGATAGATTATAGATGTCCAATATTGCATTTATTGTTAAACATGGTTACTATTTTCAGAATTGTTAGTTAGCTTCTTCCCCCCCCCCTTTTAAAAACACTTTGTTACAAAAGAGGATTAGGGGAATGAGAGGGATAGTTTTAGAAATGGTTGTAATGTAAAAATAAAAAGCACAAGTGAAAATAAGATGAAATTTAAAAATAAATTACACAATAAAACTATTATAACTTGATTTAAATCTTAATACCTTAAGAAGTAAAATATTATTTCTTCTTTTTTTCTCCCAGGGATGATATAACTCCTCAACAACTTAAGTGACCTCGTAGAATTGTTGAAATTTAAAAAAAAAAAGTTTCCTTGTGATGATCTTCTCTGAACGTAATTAGACTGGTTCTCAGATAACAGACACCCTTTGTTAGATTGTCTTAATAACTACCCAGTACCATATTCATACATAATCAAGACCTTTCCACTTTGCCAAGATGTATCAGAGATATCAGTCCTCTGGCACAGCCTTGGACAACCTAAGATCTCCTCTACTCCAAAATAAGCTATGGGAGTAAAGTTTTTTTTGCTTTTTTTTTTGTGTGTGTGTGTGTGTGTGTGTGTGTGTGTGTGTGTGTGTGTGTGGTTGAAATAAGACTTAGATCACATTAATAGATGTTTAGAGCAAGAGTGCTATATAATTGTCCCAATAAATTCTACAATGGTTGAAGCACATCTAGTTTTATAGTTCTAGGTGTCATTTTTAGAGAATGTGTCCAAAGTAGGGTGACTAGAATAATGATAGGATTTGAAATTGTCATCAATCAATCAGTTGAACAATAAGGATCTACTTACTTTGTTCAGGTTTAAATTCTAATTGAGGAGAAAACATATACATATGTAGGTATAGACAACACATATACGAACCAAACACAAAGTAGTCTTGTGTTTTGCCAGCATGGGGGTGGAGGGAGGTGAGAACCAAGAAAAGCCTCCTACCTTGAGCTAAATCTTGAAGGAAATCAGGGAGTCTAAGAGTCATTGGTGATTTAGGAATGCAGTGTAGGTTTGGGGCATAATCAGTGCAAAGATACAGAGATGATAGATGCAGTATTTTGTATACCGAACAGTAAATAGAACAGTAGAGCTAAATTGTTGAGGACACAGAGAGGAGATGTAATAATGTCATATGCCTACTCATACCAAGAATGGGATCAATAGGCAACACTACATATATACCATGAAGGGTATAGCACCCTTCAAAATCTATAAAGAAATAAGGGGGAAGAGATGGGGAAGCAAAGAGTAAGGGAAGATGAGAGATATCCTTGGGGAGGGGGGGAAGGTTAAGTAATAACAAGGTAAGTTATAGAGCAGAATTTAATTAAAGAGTAAGCAGAAATAGGAAAGCTATATGTGCATATGTGGGGGGTGGGTGAGTGTGTCAATATATGTGTATATATATATATGTTTATATCATAAATATATCTTTTTTAACTGTAGCTTGCTTGGGGTGATGGGGAGATGAAAGAGAGAAAAAATAATAAAATAAAGTACACAGCAGAGAACCAAAGAACAATTTACAAAGAAGTAAAGAAAAAATGGACATTCATGAATGTAATATATTATATATATGACATATATATAAATATAATGTAATAATGAATATAATGTCTACTAATACTTTCTTGATCTGATAATTTGTTGTTGTAGATTTTGAATTCTCCCTGATATTCTGCTGGGCACCTGACAATGTTCTCTTTTGTTTTGTTTTATTTTGCTTTGTAATCCTTTTCTGTTTTCCTTTTTTTCTTACTCTATTTTTCAAATAAAATAAATTTTAAAAATTAAAAACATAATTTTACAACTGCAAATACTAAAGGAAAACTGGATTTTCAGAAAATACCTGAGTAAGAGATAAAAGTGAAATAAAAACTCTGGAGAAAAAAAATTCAAGGGAGAATAAATACTTGTTTTGTAGCTAAAAAAAAGTGTCATATTAAAAAACAATCAAGAATGTTGTGGTAGAGAAGAAAAGAGTTAGGAGAGACAGAAATCTTGAGTGATTTAAAAGTCATATGACAGAAGAATTCAATGTATTTAATGCCTCTCTAGGGAATAGAATTTAGACTCATGAATAAAAGTTATAGGGAGATAAATTTAGCTTGACAAAAGAAAAAAACTTCACCAACTAGAACTATTTGAAAACAAAATTGTTTTTTGAGATTTTGAGTAGTATTTTGTAACAATGAGGTATTTGAACAGAGGCTAAATAAGCAACAATTCAGAATGTAGGACTGCATTAAGTAGAAGGCTAGACTACATCCTTTCAAACTCAAAAGTTTATGATTCTATTAAGTTATATCACCTTATTAAATCACATTCTCTGCTTATATGAAGGGCTATCAAGATTTCTGGAAACCTTATGGTACTCCCAGCAGCAGCACCACCACCCCACTTGGTTTTTGCAACATCCCAAAGAACAATACCCTACCCTTTCTATCAGCACAACAGTATACAATAGGCACAGTCTCACAAAAATTCATTGAAAATATGGCAACAGAATGGCTGATAGAGTGTTTGCTATGTTTTGAAAGTCTAATTTCCACTAAGGTCTAGCCATTATCAGCCCTAGATAGAGTTTCTACATGAATATATTTTTCCCCTGATTTGCCAACCGTGATTTCTTGCTTTTTAGAAAACATGAAATTCCCATAAGAATGTTCTCTAAAGTATTTGAGAACAGAAATGAAGAACATGGTCACTGAAGGACCATGGAGACAAAAGTTACCTAGAATTGGCTGAGAGGGTCTCCTTTGGTTTTCTTCATTGAGGTGTTAATCAATAATAAAGCATCTCTATACACACATATGCATGTGTTACATATATGTATCAATTACTATGTGTGTATATTTATATATTATTCCATATATTATATACTATAAACATGTATCATGGATAAACATATGTATATATGTGTGTGTATTTACTTTAAGATTAAAATTGCTTTTCTTACAACTCTGTGAATTAAGTTGTATATTATTATTCCTGTGTTACAGACAATGAAATAGACTTGGAGGGGTTACTTATGATCATATTACAAAGGTCAGAACCATAATTCAGATTCAACTTTCCTGTTTTAATTTGACCACTCTTTAATCCAGTGTTGAAGCAGAAGTATGATATGAGTGCATGCACATGTTAACATGTATTAATATGTTAATATGGCACAAAAGTGATAAGATATAAGAAAGGTTTGGTTGGGAGGAAAACAAGGTAGCAATCATCTTGAAAGTGGCCAGAGAGCATGTGCATCCAAGAAGGATGAGCCAGTAAAGTTTCTGCGTCCTAATTATTCCAATGCCAACATGAGGACACCAGAACGTAGAGGAAAAGTTACAGGCAGTGGATGAAGGTGATGATAACAGGTGACCTATAAAGGTCAGTGGATAGAGTGCCAGGCCTGGAGTTGTGAAGGCCTGAATTCAAATTTGACCTCAGACACTTACTTTGTGACCCTGAGCAAGTTACTTAATCCTTTTTGCTTCAGTTTTCTCATCTATAAAATGAGCTGCAAAAGAAAATGACAATCCATTCCAGTATCTTTACCAAATAGCGGCAGGAAGAGTCAGACATGAGTGAAAAACAACTAAACAACAAAAAGAAATTTTAATACTACAGTTATTATTATCCCTTTTTTATAGAAAATGAAAAAGACTTAGAGACATGAAGTCACTTGGTTAGGATCCCACAGCAAATAATTGTTGGAGGCAAAATTAAAACTCAAGTTCTTGCTGATTCAGATCCAGGAGAGAGGAGGAGAAAAGAGAACAAAAGATAAACTTCACTTGTTTTTCAATTTGGCCTAGGACCAACCTTGATTCAATTTCTCTGTGGCTTATAATTTAGTTTTTGTTCCCGTCACTCTACTGTTATTATGATTCATAATTCAAAAGCCAGGAAAGTATTCCTATCCCATTCTTCTCTTGGCTCATCTATTTTTGAGACACACATTCAGAAGCAGCCTTAGGCAAGAGCACAGAGAAAGGCTATCAGCATCAATATATTTTCAATTTGCATGTTAATGAAAGACAATGACCTAACTGAAAAATAGCATTGAAAATTGTACAATCTTGATAATATATATAATTTCTGCAAAACATTTTTTTTAAATATGGCTCTTTGATCTAAAGTAAACATTTGGGGGAGGGGGCTGGTGAAGGAGGAATGTTTTTTGAACTGTGATTTAATTGGGAACTCTTGGAGAGAAAATACCCTTCAACATTTCGAATTAACACAAACTCCACAAATGAGTATTAAAGAATTGTTTAGCAGAGAGGGGGAAGGAGTTTGAGGGGGATGTGAAGGAAAAAAAGGGAAGGAAAAGAAGGAAAGGGGAGGGGGGAGGAATTCACCAAGTTGAGTGGGATCTGAACTGAATTCTTATTACTCCAAGGCCAACTTATGTTCATTGTAGCATGGTGACTCTCATTGTCAAACCATAGTTTAACAAATGCTTTGATTTCAATTTTTTGCACATATTTAGTCTATATCAGATTACTTGCAGTTTTGGGAGGGAGGAGGTAAAAAAAGGAAGGAAGAAAAATTTGTAACACAAAGTTACAAAAATGAATTTTCAAAATGATCTTTACATATATTTGGAAAAGTAAAAACAATGGAAAGCTTTAAAATACTTTTTAAAATTATTGAACAGCTGTCAAAAATCAATAAAAGTCAATTTTTATTAATATTTTTATTTCCTTTAAGAAACAAACTGATATAGCACTTTAAAACTGGCAAAGTATTTTACATTTGTTATCTCATTTGATCTGTGCAACAATCCTATAAGGTAGGTGCCATTATTATTCTTGTTTTGCATATGAGACTGAGACATTAAATTATTTGCTCAAAGTCAGCTAGTTAGTGCTTCAAGTATGGGTTTTTTTATTGTTTGTTTGTTTTTTGTTTTTTTTTTTTTTTTTTTTGCTGAGGCAATTGGGGTTAAGTGACTTGCCTAGGATCACACAGCTAGAAAGTGGTAAGTATCTGAGGTCAAATTTGAACTCAGATCCTCCTGACTTCAGGGTTGGTCCTGCATCTACTACACCACCTAGCTGCCCCATCAAATATGCTTTTAATAATTTTCATACGTGGCACAGTGGATAAAGGACCCAATCTAAGACAAGAAGACCTGAGTACAAATGTGATCTTAGATACTTAATGCCTGTGTGATCCTCGGTAAGTTACTTAACCTTATTGCCTCATCCAGTATCTTATTGAGAAACCCTAAATGGGGTCATGAAGAGTTGGACACAACTAAAACAATAAAATGATTTTAATTTGGATCTTCCTCAATCCAGTCATTTCTGGATTCCATCTTTCTGGTATCTCTGATGGAATGTGGAGATGCAGAAGCACTGACCCCTCAAAATATATGGGGGTTCCAGGACTCTCCCCATATAGACCACCAAATGTTGGGGAGTGGGCTTGGACCCCTATAATGTATTAGGGTTTGGCATAGGTGTTGCAAAGTGTCTCAAAAGAAATTGTAGGCTTAGACCTTTAAATCAAGAGGCAAAGATTTTATTATTACACCATTGACTGGTGGGCTAAGTTACAAAAAGTAATTTTAGTGATTAACAAGGAGAAAGACTCAAGCTAAGTTCTGCTGGAGAACTCTCTATTAACAGGGAGAAAGACACAATAAGTTGGGGATAAATTCCTAAGGAATTAGCTATACCATAAGGTGAACTAGAGTCCTAAAGAAATTATCAGGGGATTATGACATTGACTGGCAAATTAATCCTAAAATGATTTAGTAAAAAATTGGGGTATCAGTGAACTCTTTAATAGGGGAAAAATAATCTCAAGGGTTGATATCATAGCTTGGCCTTCTGGGTGGATACAATAGCCGTGGGGTCATGATAATCTTGTCAGTGAAAAGAATTTAAGAAGACATCATATCAATACTCTTTCCTACTTATTTTTCCTCCTCTGTACAATGGGATGATCAAAGCACCCTCCTCAGAGGGTTATGAAAATCAAATGACATAACATGTAAAGCACTTTGTAAACTTTAAATAATTATATAAATGTTAACTATTGTGATTATGTTGAAGATGGTGTTCTTAATTCCTGTTTTTCTCAGGACCCTCTTCTCAATTGGGTTGATGACAAGTCTATGAATTTTTTTTTGACTGAATTCAGCTTTAATATTATTTCTGAGCAACTTCAGCTTTAATATTATTTCCAAATTCTTCTCTGTAATATGATTACCTTCTGTGTTGACAATTGATAATTCTCCAAAATGTTTCTCAAGATAAAATCCTACACAGATTATTTGTTGAGGCAATAGTTTCTTTTAGTCAGTTGAATCAAAGAAAGAACATCTTTTGAATTTCAGGAATAACTCAGCCTATGATAAGAATGGAAGAAAAATGATCTCTGTAGTCATTGAACCTGAGAGAAGGTAAAAGAAAGAAGTAGAGCCAAGTTTAGGGCTCCAGAAAGTTTGCATAGCTACACCCTAAAGCCATAGGTTTCTGGCAACCAAACTTGAAAGAAAAGAGATTATCCCATTAACTTAGGAAGATCCAGACAATAAATTAACTATATTTTATTTTTAATCAGGACTTTTAAATCTGCTTTATGGATGTGAATTGGCAATCCTGGAAGTAGATAGAACAACCCTTAGTTAATTTCACTTAAAAATGAACCAATAGAGGCAGCTAGGTGGCACAGTGGGAGGCAGCTAGGTGGCACAGTGGGGAGCAGCTAGGTGGCACAGTGGATAGAGCACCAGCCCTGAAGTCAGGAGGAGTTCAAATGTGCCTCAGACACTTATACTTCCTAGCTGTGTGACCCTGGGCAAGTCACTTAACCCTAATTCCCTTAAGAGGAAAAAACAAACAAAGAAAAAATTAACCAACAATTTATACAGCTATTAAATGGCATTGCAAATCAAGTTCTAATATGAAAAGATGAAATTCAGATTAGCAACTTTCTACCCACAGTCATAGAGATGTGAATTTTTTTCTTTCTTTTCCTTTTTTTTTTTTAAATCAACATATGTTCAAATAACTCGGCAGCTAGTTGGTGCAATAGATAGAGTACCCTGCATATAGTCAGAAAGACCTGAATTAAATATGGTCTCAGACATTTACTAGCCATGTGACTCTGGGCAATTCATTTAACCCTGTTTGTCTCAGTTTTCCCATCTTTAAAATGAGTTGGATAAAGAAATGACAAACTAGTATCTTTAATAAGAAAACCTCAAATGGGGTCATGAAAAGTTGTACACAACTAAAATAACTAAGCAACAAAAACATTAAAAAAAACCTGCCTGGAATCATTTGATTAATCTACTATGATATATGTTGAATTCATAAAATTGCATTTCACCACATAGTATCTAATCTTGAATTTGGAAACTTGACTTTATTCTATTCACTCCTTTCATCACTTTGAATGTAAGATCACCTAGTAAAATATATTCATGTATTATCTGCTTACATAATCGTGGGTAGTTCCACAATAAAAACTAAACTTAAAAGGTCTGAGATACAGACTTATTTACACCACTAACCAACTCTATGGTTCTAAGAAGTAATTTATTACCTTCCCTGTATCTCAGTTTACCCATCTGTAAGATAAGGAGGTTATATTAGATCAACAGATCAATACATTTTTGCTGAGGCACTTTTAAGGTCCCTTCTCATTTTAGCATCATAAGTGTTTGCTATTTACCATTTTTTTCCCATCTTGAAAATCTGAGAAAAGTTTATTTTCTCTTTGCCCTAGTGCAGTAATAGTTTCTGTTGACCTAGGATTTTTCTCCAGCTTTATTCCCCCGTGCTTTTTTGGCTACAGAACACCAAGGTTTGTCATTTTGATTTTACTTTGTACTGCTTTTCACAAGTTTCCATTGGATTAATCCTATCAAGAATCCTGCATTTGGCTCCCTACTTTTTTAATATTCCCTTACCATTTCCTGATTTATTAAAAGCTTGTGCATGTGAAAGTGGTCTGATTTCTCTAGAGGATATCAGAGTCACTCTTGGGTCGGAATGTTCCCCTTCTAGTTATGCAGTCACACTTCTGAAAAACCACATCCCTATACTGAATTTCTGCATTTGACTTAAAATAACTCTGCTTACTCATTACACATGAAGACACAGAGACACTGACCCTACAAATTCATTGACTAAAACAACTAAAACTCCCTCTGGGGTTTCATTTGTTGAAACATTTTGTTGGAAATGTTTTATTTTCAATTCTTTGTGTATTTTATACTTCCAGAACATTCCTACTCTAATGTCCTATTATGACATAGAGGTGACCTTAAGTTCTTAAAGGCTACAGGACCAAAGCACAAGTTCTGGCAAGTTTTCTCAAGCTGCAAAGGATCATTGGATCATAGAGATAGAGCTAAAAAGAAGCTCAATGATCATGTAGCCTACCCGTCTTATATCACCAATGAGAAAATTGAGGCTCAGGGAAGTTTAATAATTTGCTAAGGTCACACCGGAAAGCCTAAGAGATAGGATTTGAAATCAGATGCTTTTGACTCCAATAGCAACACACTTTTCTTTGTACCTTTTTTATATCTTCCCAAAGATTTTTAAATACTAGGCCTAATGATAGACTTTCTAGGTCATCACTGGTAAATCAGTCAGAAACATCTTTTTTACCCTAGTGATCAATGAAACCTACCAAAATACAAAATGGCACTGAATTCTCTGTGGCTTCTGTAAATTTCCTTGGTGATAAAGGAGAAAAAATACTGAGAATCACACCTTTCTTAGACTGTCTATAGACAATAATTTAATTTTTGGTGTTCTTAACTTGTAATCTTTTCCCAGTAATCGAGAAACTGACATACTAGGAAAACTGAACAAGTCTTTATGGCCTTGTAAAGCCTCATAGGACATGGAACCACTTGTTATGAGCTACATATTTGAGGGAAGAACTCAAATAGTCATTTGCCTCTCTCTCTCTCTCTCTCTCTCTGATGCTACAATGATTAGCATATTTCCACCCCTTTATACTAATTTCATTCCAATGTTTTTGAACATTGTTTTTTCTATTTTAAGTGGAATTTGTAACACTAAGAAATAGTTAAAAAAAAGACATTAACAAATAGATTTTTGATTAGCACAAGGCAAGGCAAGTCCAGTCAAGTCAAATCAATAAGCATTTATTAAGAACTTCTTATGTACCAGGTACTATGTTAGGCCTTGTGTTACAAATACAAATAGAAAAAGACAGTGTCTATTCACAAGAAATTTAAGTTCCACCTGCCAAGACAAACCAGGGACAATATGAATACAATTACCAAACACTTTTCATTCAGCAGCCTGAAGAGAAATGAAATAATCCTATTGAGTCACTGCTATGCAACTCTCTAATATCTGAAGATACTGAATAAAAGTAAGGTTATTTAAAAGAATAAAATGTTTTACTATGTATACTTTATATGTAAACCAATTGAAAATTTGACCTGGCAGAGGAAAAATGCAATTCTCTCAAACACTGCAGCAAAATTCCCATTTTAATGTAATGTTTCATCCTTTACATTTCCATACCTATGTTTCCAATGTACAAAATCGATTAGGAGGCACTTTAGTTTGATGACTCTGGTCTATGTTTGAGAAAATGATAGAGAAAATGTTAATTATACAGATTAAGCTTTAAAATATGTCCTGGTTTTTGGAGAGCTGATTAATAAACTGCCTGGATTCCTTATAATGACAGGGCTTCTCTTATCTCTTCTCTTGTATCCTTTACAATCCTGACTATACTTATTCTCTTTGCCATGAAGGGAGAGTTAAAGTACTCTTTGCTCACAAATAATATTTCCAATCTCTCTCTATCATTAATACTCAGAGATTATTCCTTTGAGATCTAAACTATCCTAATTTATCACCCAATTCATATCTTAATGGCTTTTAACCATTTACACAGTTGCCTTTTCTCCTAACACTCCATCCTTTTTTTCCTATCTTTTTCACTTATTTCAGTACCTGACTCAAAGACTTTTTTCTCCCAAATCCCTGCCCTTAAATGGGGAGACTTCAAAATATCTATGAATGTTATCTCAAATATCCTAATATGCTAATTTTCAATTCATTTTTCTCAAATAATTTTCATTGATATATTTTGTTTTTATATTACCTAATTTCTCCCATATTTTCTCCTCTTTTGAAGGTTTGAAGAGGTTACCCTCTTGTGGTTTTCTTCTTAACTGTATGACCTCTTCTCAGTCTTCTTTGCTAGGCTCTTCATTATTGTCACGATTGTTACCCATAGCTCTGTTCTGAGCCCTTTTCTCTTTTCACACTGTACTATTTCACTTTCGATCTCACTGGTTGCTAAGATCTCCTACCATCTATATGCAGACTGTGCCCAGAGGTCTATCAATCTATCTATTTCTATCTAACCCTATATAAATTTGTTGCCAGATGTCTACCTTTACTTGTTATAAACATATCCATTTTTGTTTCTTTTCTTAGCCTCTCCACTAAGTCAGATTCTTATCATTTCTCATCCACTCTACTATAATAGCTTCCTAACTGATCTTCCTAACTCAGCTCCTTTCCTACTCCAATTCATCCTTCATCAAAGTTATTTTTCTTAAGTATAAGTCTATGTGGCTCCAACAATTTCCTAAGACTCCTTTTTACCTGGAGAATCAAATACAAAGCTATCTTTGACGTTTAATTTTTTTTTCATAATCCAGTCTCTTCCCACTTTTGTTATTCCCTCACCTTTTCCTCCCCTCCATGTTTAATGGATATTTGCCATGCCTGGAATGCTTCTACTTTTATAATTTAGTTTTCCTGGGTTACTTTCAGACCAAATTCAAGAATCACTTTCTACTGGAAGTCTTAACTCAGGTCTTCAACCCTCTCCACCCCTAGTTGCTAGCATTTTTCTCTCTGTGATCATCTATTTATTTAGATATTGTGTCCTCCATTGGAATGTTAGCTCTGTGGGCCTCCATATTCCAATCTTCAACAAAGGCAATGGATACAGAACTGCAAATAGGTACCAGTTTATTAGTGAGACTAGTGGTTCCCAAGACATTTCTCATGGTCAAGGATTCCTCTGCTGGGATTCTGTCCCCTTTTAGTTGACATTAAGAGGTTACTAAAAATAGAATATGGTGGTACAATTCATGATGGATTAATTCCAGAAATGGGAAATCTTGTGATTGGTCATAGGAGATGTTTATCAACCACCAGTGCTTCATCAGTATTAGTCACTAAGACTCAGGACTTTCCACTAGAATTATGAACATTAACCATGAAAGAACAGAGAGGCACAGAGAAATTGTTTTTTGAGCATTGTTTTTTGAATAGGATAGTGCTAACACAATAACTCTGTCTCTATATGAATTTCATTTACAAAGTATAAATCTATAAAGTGTGTATTTGGTTATATTGTAACCAAATATAAGTGCTATATTCGTCAATACATAGCATTGTTAATTAACTATTAAATAAATTATAAACTATGATATAAAATAAATATATGAATACATCTTATATAATATTAATTGATTATTAATTCAACTAATTATTAACTTTTATTTTAATTAACTAAATCAAATTTAACTTTATCTTACCTAAACAATCATTAGACTATAATGAATTGAGTAAATAAAAATTAATTTAAACATTAGTAAATTGATTAAATTGAATAGGGTGCCAAAATTATCTTCATACTTTTTGATGCCACAGACTGTTTTTTTTTGCTTTTCTTTCCGTCTTCTTTAGTACTTAGCACAGGATCTGACATAGTAAGCTCTTAATAAAAGCTTGTTGATTGATGTTCAACATGTATATCAGCATTTCCAATGATCTAAATTACTTTTGTGTATATATTCTCTCCACTAACATGAATGGGGACTCTTTTATCTCTCAGAATGGAATAATACCTAATACAGCAGAAACTCTTAATAATGGATTTAAAAAAAAGACTAGGTCTCCCTATTTTAGTAGGACTAGAAATACATGATCCCTTGATTTTAACAGTGATCTGCACCTGAGCTGCTTGTCCTTCTTCTGAATAATCCACTTCCTCTTAGATTCTTACTATATTGATGTCAGACTATCATTTTAGTTCACTTTAGTTCAGAACTACTAAGATCAAGAAAACAGCCAGCCTTACTCTCCTAGTAATAAAGATTATTAATTATGCAACACTGTCTGGCAAGTGCTTGTTGATACAACAGTTCTGGACAGCAATTTAGGATTATACAAATTAAGTGGTAAGATATTCCTTTTTTTGACCCAGAGATTCCATTGTTAGGCATATGCTAGATGGAGTTAATTGATAAAAAGAAAAGTTCCACATATACTCAGATATTTATATCAATACTTTTTGTGGTAGCAAAAACCTGAATTAAACTATATTCCTAAATGGGGAATGGATTAGCTATGGTACATGAATGTAATAGAACATTGCTATTCTATAAGAAATGATGAGCATACAAAAATAGAAACATGGAAATACTTAAAAGAACTGATTTAACACAAGGTAGAGTTAAGAAAACAATATAATAACTACAAAATTTAAATGGGAAGAATAACAACTACAAAATAATTGAAAATGAATACTGAAAAATTTAAGTTTGGTCTCAAAGAAAGATATGAAAAGACACCTCTTCCCATTCCTTTGCAAAGGTGGGTATGTCTTCTGTGTGACACATTGCATAAATTGTCAAGTGTTTTCAATATATTGATAAATGTTGTTGAATTTTTTTTATATTCTCCCCATTAATATGGATTGTAGTTCTTTTATTACTTAGCAAATTTTAAAGAATTTTGATGAATTTTAAAGGATTTTCTTTTTCCTTTTAAAATTGTTTATTATAAAAGATGGCTCTCTGGGAGATGCGCAGAGGGGTATTAAGTGATAAATAAATAAAATATATTTTTAAAAAATGCAGATTTGATTGAACTAGCCATAATTAGTATTTCTCTACCATATTCTTTAAGATCTCAGTATCATATCCATACCCTGATGAAACACTAAAGTAGTACTTTGTTGGAGTTAAATGTTGTAAATATGCATAAAACCAGTTTAAAAAATAATTGAAAATATGGTTAAAGGAGTCAACTTATAGAAGCAAATAAAAGAGTTGACACTGTTGATTTCATTTTATACTCAAAAAAAGTTTTTTTTTAGGTCTCTCAACTTGTAATGTTCATGTTAAATATAAGCAAGTATAACACAATTAAGATAATTATAGTTTATGTATTGACATCTGTTGCAAAGGATAAAAAAGTAGAGAAATTCTAAGAAGACATTAATTAGATCCTCCCAACTAAGTCAATATACACTTCAACATTCAGTGACTTCCAAGTGAATGTGGGCACAGAAGAGGATCATGAAAACTAAATTATATATTGGAAAATAAAGTTGGGAATCAAGAAATGAAAACATTGAAAGGTTTGTTGACTATTCTGAAGACTCACATGTATACCACAAATAATTATTTTTCCCAAAAAAAGTCAGAAGGTGTTAACCATGGCAAGCACTGAATAACATCATTAAAATGAAATTGACTAGATTTTAAAAGCCAACAAACAGACATAAAATCATTTCAGAAACAATGTGTGCATTCATTTTATGCACTCATTTGAGCAAAGATCCAAGTAGAACATCTCATGGAAGATGTCCCAGGGAAAGAATAAAACAGAAAAGCATTAGGGGGAGCTTCTCTAAATTTTCCTATTAACAGATGCAATTGTATTAATTTCAGACTACTGAGGGACAATGACAAATTCTATTTTATAAAAATACTAAACTTAAGGGACATCGTCTCCGAAATTAAAAAATATAGACTGCAATCACAAAACTTACAAAATTACATAAAACTACAAACTCCTGATTATTAAATATTATAAAGGATGGCTCTCTGGGAGATGGGCAGAGGGACATTAAGTGATAAATAAAATATATTTTTAAAAAATGCATATTTGAACTAGCCATAATTAATATTTCTCTACAATATTCTTTAAGATCTCAGTATCATATTCATACCCTGATGAAATACTAGAGTAATACTTTGTTGGAGTGAAATGTTGTAAATATGCATAAAATCAGTTTTTAAAAAATAATTGAAAATATGGTTAAAGGAGTCAACTTATAGAAGCAAATAAAAGAGTTGACACTGTTGATTTCATTTTATACTCAAAAAAGTTATTTTTAGGTCTCTCAATTTGTAATGTTCATGTTAAATATAAGCAAGTATAACACAATTAAGATAATTATAGTTTATGTATTGGTATGTATTGCAATTTTAATAAAATAATAACAAAATTCATCTTATGCGCCCTTTTGATCTTTTTTGGTCTGTGTTTTTTCTAGGTATTGCACTCATAGTCTATCAACAGGTAAGAAAAGGAGGTTGAATTGATAATAGTGGGAGATAGACACTTGTGAAGGGGTGTTCATTGAAGTTTGATCCAGCTGTGCTTGCAGGTGGGTTAGACATGCTGCTTTTCTGTGGACAGAAGTTTGAGGAAGTTGCAGGAGTTCTTTATGACCCAATTGCTTTTGCATACAGGTCAGAGAGAAGAGCTGAAGTGAAACTAAAGGTACCAGGCTCTTCTACACCAGAATTAGAAATGTTTATTCTTAGGGCAGCTAGGTGGTGCAGTGGATAGAGCACCAGCCCTGAAGTCAGTAGGACCTGGGTTCAAATCTGGTCTCAGATACTTCCTAGCTGTGTGACCCTGGGCAAGTCACTTAACCCCAATTGCCTTAGCAAAAAGCAAAAAAAAAAAAAAAAAAA
>JAJPUD010000349.1:712140-723700 GCA_023553655.1 Myrmecobius fasciatus
TGTGCTGCGATGAAGGTAGTCATATACATCCAGAGAGAGGCCTGTGGGAACTGAGAGTGAACCACAACACAGCATTTTAACGCTTTCTGTGAATATTTCCATGCATTCTGTTTTCCTTCTTAGGTTGTTTTTTTTTTTTTTTCTTCTTCTCTTTCTAGATCTGATGTTTCTTGTGCAGTAAGATAACTGTATAGATATGCATACATGTATTGTATTTGTCATATAACTTATCCTATCTAGCATGTATTAGATTACCTGTCATCTAGGGGTGGGGGGCGGGGGGAGGGAAAGGAAAAGCTTGGGAAAAAAAGTTTTTTTTGCAAAGGTCAATGTTGAAAGGTCACTCATATGTTTTAAAAATAAAAAGCTTTATTAAAAAAAAAGAAAAAGGAAAAAAAATAAAGAAGTTATCTTTTGCTTCTCTTCTGTCAAACTATCATTAATTTTTTTTAATTTTTGAGGTTCCAATCAGGCAGTGAATCATTCAGTCATTGTACTAAATGACACTTTCTGCCCTCAAGGGGTTTACAATCTAACAGGGGAAAACAAGCAAACTAATATGTATTAGCAGGCTACAAAAAAAGATAAGTAGAAAATACATGAGAGGGAAGGCACTAAGGTTGGTAAAAGTTTCAAGCAGATGTAACTGAAGTTGTGATTTAAAGGAAGCCAATGAAGCCAGTAGATGGAGATGAAGAGAACATTACAGGTAAGGAAGACAGCCAGAGAAAATGCCCAGAGACAATACTTGGCATGTTTTATTCATGAAACAACCAAAGGGACAATGTCATTGGATCAAAGGACACATGATGAAAAATTAGGTGTAAAAGGATAGCTAAAGTTTGAGGGGATTGGGTTCAAAAAGGCTTTGAATGCCAAAGGGAATTTTTTTTTAAATTTGCTACTGAAGGCAATAGGAAACCTGAGATTTCTTTAAGAAGAGAGTGTCAATCTGTAATTTCTCTGTCTTTAAGAGTCTTAAATGATTTGAAGAGATTTTTGCATTATTTGTGCTAAATTGTCTTATTTACCTTAATTCTTTTGCCTTGAAATTTAAGATTTCTGATCAAAGTTCTTCTATTCTAATATACTCTCTTAAAAGTCTGCTCCTGTTACTCTTGTTACTTCTTTTGAACTATTTTTGAATTTCTTACTGCATGATGTCAGCTGAATCCATTGTTTGGATGCTTCATTTTTCTCCTGCACAGACCTTAAGTTTGGGCTTCCTCCCACTGGAATGTGTATGTGTGGTTGGGGTGGGAGGGAGAGAGGTTTGGTGAGGGTTGATGAAGTTCAATATTGCTCTCCATTCATAATAAGTTTCATAGGAAGAGAACTGATTCCAGATAAGTTTCTACTTGGGTATAGGATATTCTGCCACCAATGCTCAACTGCTGCAAGCTCTCTAGCCCAATACTCATCAGCTCCCCTTAACACATGCAATTATCTTCCGACAAATGGCTGGGAAAATCACCCTACTTCTTCAACAGCCATAGCCATGAAAGTCTCAGGAAAAAACATCAAAAATTCTCATCATCACAATCCTTGGAACTATCAAATGATTCAATATCAGAAATGAATGAGGGTTTATCAATGGAAATGTCAGTTAAAAAATTCAATATCATTTGCCTGTAGAAATGTCCTCAGGAGTTCTGTGCTTTTCTATTTTTGTGAAGCTGAATTCTCTCATGTATATATATTTTTCCTATTAGATTAAGAGCACCTTATTAGCATAGATGGTCTTATTTTTTTTTTCTGCTGTATCCATAGTATCTAGCACAGTGCTCAGAACATAATAAGGACTTACATTTATTTTTACATTGATTCATCCATTCCCAATTGTAGTTTGGGAACAGGATATAGACGATATAAGCTTCTTTTCTTCTTATTCTCTTAAGACTTCAATTAATGGGGGGCAGCTAAGTGGTGTAGTGTATAGAATACCATCCCTGAAGTCAGGAGGACCTGAGTTCAAATCTGATCTCAAACTCTTAACACTTCCTAGCTGTGTGACCTTGTGCAAGTCACTTAACCCCAATTGCTTCAACAAAAAAAAAATAAATAAAAGACTTCATTTAGTGAAATGAGTCCCAAAAGCTAAGCATCCTTTTGGAAAACAAAATGCTATATATAAGAACAAGATAATTGATCAATAATCCACTCTTAAGATGCCAGTGAAAATGGAGAGAAAAGTAATGAAATCTGTTTTTCTAACCCCATTTGGAAAGTAATTGTACACAATATGCTCATTTTGACTTCTTAAAATAAGTCAAGGTTGTGAGATTTCTTTCATTATATACAAAATACAGCCAATCTGATTGCTTTCATATATGTAGCACTTATTAACAAAAAATACTCTGGGGATACTGTAGAGGGAATTTGTTATCTAGTCATGGATTCTAGTAAATCATTTCCTAGATCTTTTCTATTTCAGAGTATCTGATTTCAAGACTTGAAATGTGAAATAAGAATAATCAACATCATTTTCTTGGATTATTGTATCATTGCTGCTTGCATTCACCTCATTCAATGAGGTTTGTGTGTTTATGACTTACCTATTCTAAAGCCTTCTAGGGGTTATTCATTTTTGATTGATCTCTTTTTTTTTCTTGTAAAAAACATGTCCATTGCCAAGTCTCTCTCTTCCCTGTTAGAGAGAGTTGATCTGTAGAATTGGTCTGTAATGTTTGAAAGACCAAATTTTCTCACGTATGAAGTCCTTCTGCGCCTGCAATAATGCATTATGAAAATAATACAAACACCAGCTCTGCTGATTTTTACTGCTATCACTTCCCTTTTTGGTTCTGTAGCTGCATTTAACCATCAAAAAACCAGATGGAAAGAATTCACTCCCTACTGAAGTAGCACATTTCTGTTTGTTTCATAAGAATAAAGAAGTTTCCCAAGTACCTCTACAGCCACATCTTTATAACTTTTACTTATCTCAAGCTTTTTATCAGACTCTTTTCTGGTTGTCAGTCTAAAGCCGTAATTATATCACCATATACATAGTACAACAGTCTTTAACTCAATTTATATGTTTCTATGCTTTTTTGATAATAATAACTAGTATTTATATAATGCTTTACAAATATGATATCATTTGATCCTAATAATCTTGTGGAAAAGGCACTATTATTATCCCCATTTTAAGTGAAGAAATTAAGACTGGCATTGGTTAAGTGACTTGCCCAATGTTGTACAACTAGTAAGTACCTGATATAGAATTTTAACTTTCTAAATTCCAAGTTGAGTACTCTATCCAATGTACCACTGGATATGTTATCTATAACCATAAAATACCAAACTGAATGCTGGTATCTTGAGGCATCTAGCCCTATGTAGGCCAGATGTTTTTGTCTAACTGGATTGTTTTGTTTCTTAAGACTTTTTAGACCTACCCTAGAAGTCTGATTTTGAGATTCCAGATTGGTCCATATCTCATAGTAGTTGAAGAAGTAGTGGCTCAAAGAGCAATTGTCCGAGGAATTCAATACATTGACAAGCTGTCAACATGAGTTATCTGCTTATAAATATTCTTTTATGAGGTAATTATTTTATTATTACAGAAGGTGGTCATTGCATTTTCTTGGCCATACTACAAGCAGCACATCTGGGAAACATTTATATGAAAGCTTGGCTAGAAGCTTGGTGGCCTGGAGTTGATTCTGATATTGAAAAAGCTACAAGAAGAATAATATGTATTGTACCATATAGCATAAACCAAAGGCACCTACTTTTTCACGGGAAGATGCTCAATTTTGTTGAGTCCAAATTAATATTTCAGGACCATTCTAAGGGAAAAACTTCTGGGTTAGACTACACTCCTCACAAATGATTTGAAATGCTCTCTACTATATCTTAAGCTTCAGTTATAACAAAGTTACACAATAGCTATTAGTAACAAATAAAATTATCAGAAGCTATCATTTCTGTCAGTTCTATATTGATTTAGTTAAGCAATTTGCATTTGTGGAAAGGAAGCATATCAAGTCTGTCACTATTATGCTTTCTAACTTAAAAGTACTTTGTGAAAAGTAGGATGCTCCAAAATTTATTGTGGGTGAAGGGAAGGGAGGTGGGGGAGTATAGGAAACTAGCTTTCAAGGCTTTGTGATTAATGAGAGAGAGAGAGAGAGTGTGTGTGTGTGTGTGTGTGTGTGTGTGTGTGTGTGTGTGTGTATGTGTGTGTGTAAATGTATATAAATGGAAATATATTATGTATATGATGTAATTAGAGATGTAGAGCTTCTGGTTAGTAAGGTAGAGTACTAGGCTTAGAGTTAGGATTACTAATCTTCCTGAATACAAATTTGACCTAAAACACGTATTAGCTATGTAATCCTGGACAAGTCACTTAATCCTTTTTGCCTTAGTTTCCTCATCTGTAAAATGAGCTGGGAAAGAAAATAGCAAACTACTTTAGCATCTTTTCCAAAAAAACCCAAATGAGATTACAAAGTCACAACTGAAATAACTGAACAATGACAAACAACAATAATAAGTAACATGGAATAATATATAGAAAGCTGATCTTGGAATAAAATAAAACAAACTTGAGTTCAAATTTTTCTTCTGACTTAAACTGGATGTATGATCCTGAGTTAATGGGTTAACCACTCACAGCTCTCAGGCAATCTTAGAGTGCCCTTTCTGCAAAGGGATTTTTTTCAATGGGTTTTCACCATACCAGAAATCATAGGTTTGGTTTCATTCCATATTAGGTCCATAAAGGAAGGTGAAATCTTTTTTGCTTTTTGAAATTTATAAATCTTTGGCTTACAAATTAGACTTGTGAGCTATCTATCACATTTGGGCACAAAAGAAATGGGAAGTTTCTAAACTTTTGAATCTAACTGGAGCCAATGGGAGAGAGACAGAGATCCATAGTCTGAAATTTGTACATTTAAACTCTTTTGCTGATCCTTCTTTATAATTAAAACTTCTTTTGAAGATGGTTTATTGTAGGTAGTTTTATTCCATCTAACTATTCTTAGAACTTATTTGTTGTAAACTCTTGCCAGTTAGCAAAATTCTTTGTAATTTTTTCCACTATCAGGAATGTCTATTTGTGGTTTATTTTTAATAGACTCATTGCTAATCCCCCATGGAAAACTTTTATGATGGAATTTGTAGCTACTTAATTACTTTTGGTTGTTGTTGTTTTCTGAGGTCTCTTGGGAATGATACATTGTTACATGCCCTTTGTTTGGAGTGGGATTATTTCCTTTATTCTTGCAAAGGATTTTCTCAACCTACCTCACCTCTACATCTTATTGTTTCTGTAATTACCAAATCAAATGGTAATTGAAATTAAATTAAATAAATGCATTTCCCCTTTTAAATGAATAGTTTGTGCCTTCATTCAATTCTTCACTTCCATTATAACTGCAGCAGATTGTTATAAAAAGAAGTAAAACAAATTGAAACCATGAGGTTGTTCCTGGAAATTCAGGATATTTTTTTAAGACGAAAGAAATATTTTTCAGGGACAATTGACTTTTTATATCAAAATTATGAATTTATAATCCATCCATCTTCATCTTCCTCTCCTCAATCAGATTTTAACTTCATCTTACCCAGAAAAATATGATAGAATTAAAAAAAATAACAATAGAACAAATAAACTTTTTTCAAAGTTTAAGAAATTTTTTTTTTGTAAAGAATCCAGCTATCCCAGGATGAAAACCATTTTTGAACATGTGTTTTATAGTTCTTCCAAGTACTCACCTTTTTCTTCCTAATATTTTATATCTGTGGGAAGCTCTATTGTAGTGATTTTTTTTCTATTCATCAGATATTTAAGAACTGAGAATGAGGGGCAGCTAGGTGGCACAATGGTTAGAGCACCAGCCCTGAAGTCAGGAAGATCTGAGTTCAAATTTGATCTCAGACACTTCCTAGCTGTGTGACTCTGGGCAAGTCACTTAACCCCAATTGCCTCAGCAAAAAGCAAAAAAAAAACAAAAACTGAGAATGAATAATTTAATTAGAATAATTAAAAAAGACATTACCCATAAATGAAAGATTAATATGGAAAAATATAAAATAGTGGTATAATAATATTAAATTCTATTACTATTACTTTATAACTATTTAACAAGGCTTTGAAGTATACCTGGTTAATGGCACAAATGTGGGAGATTCCAAGGACCTCCTATTGGGAAAAGACACTGTGTTCCCCTACCATTGTTGTAGAAGAAGCCTTTTCTAAAATTAGCAGACTGGGAGAATCTCTCTTTCTCTGTCTCTGTCGCTCTTTCTGTCTCTGCCTCTCTTTCTGCCTCTGCTCTGTCTGTCTCTTACTGTGGTGTCCAGTGGGGTGGACGTTCTGTATATTCATTAGCTGGATAGAGAAAAGGACTATCTTTTTCCACACCCCTTGTACCCATGATCCAGAGAATTACATAATTAAAGACTTTGCATACATACCATTTTCTCTTAATTTTTACCGCACAGTAAAACTACACAGAACAATTGCTCTGTAGCAGGAAAGAGAACTTGAAGTCACTTTAAATAACAATTGAGAGTTAGAGCATTATAACAAAATTAAAAACAAAACCTTTACTGTGGCAGATATATCTAAAGGGCTGTCTACTTAAAAATCTGTTGACAAAGAACCAGAATGAATCTTGAATAAAGATTTATAGGCACTAGGGGAGGGAGACTTTACAATTTTGAATATATCATTAAAACATGAATAACCTACATTTTAAAAAACTAATTAATCTGTACTCTCCAGAAGACTTTGGGACAATTCTATGTAAGCAGCTGCTATTTCTCTCTGGATTGTATCTCCAGGGAGCTTTTAGGACAAGGGGTTTCTGAAAGGAAGTTGTGAAAATGATTTTCAAAAGATCTTTGCACCAGATACACAGTTGTATTACTTTAGCCTAGAGTTTTGAAAGATTCGTAGAAAGACATGAAGACATAGCATCAAAAGGAGGTTTTTTTTCTCCCTCACCATTCCTGAGCCTATATTATCAGACAGATATGAAGTAGACACTGACATGGGTATCACAGGCAAAGGACAGAACTGGTCACAAGATGGAGGCATCAACTAGTGGAGAAGAAATTAACTGAATATGCATCTCTTGTAGTGATCAATATAAACTAGACTCCCCATTAAAAATAAAAAGGACTTTATTAGCTATAGATTGATCCCGTGTTAACTGGCATAATGAATCACCTTTCTAATTTCCCACTTCTGGTATATGGTGATAAGAAGATTTAAAACCATTTTTATGTAAGGAGATTTTCGGATTCTTTTGCTTCCTCTAGTAGTTCAGGAAAAATGAAAAAAAGGGAAAGAGACTTGAAATGTGGGAGGCCTTGAGAGAGAATGGCTTGGGTATGGAGCTGGCAAGTGTTCAGCATGTTGTATAATATGATGCTAATGGTTTTAATGCTTCCTGATTTATTACCTTGAGGTGGGAGTGACTGAAACCACATGCTGATCCTGGAAGGAAAAGGAGTAACTTTAGTTACTAGTTAGTAGTGGTGGTTGAGTTGATGAACTGAATGACAAGTTATAATTGACAGGTATTACTAGATCTAGAGCCTTGGATGTATCAGTGAGGGGAAAAATAACAAGTGATATGCAATTATTTGCCCCAAATCATGGAGTGGACAAAGGGAAACATGACCCGATGAATACTTTGCATAGGGACCCCTATTAATTAATTAACATTCATTAACCAACCTAATTTTAGTATTATTTTAATTCTATCTTGTTCCTTAGTTGATTTGTTTTTATCTGAGATTAGCTTTATTTTAAAATTAATTTGTTTTTTCTTTTTTAAATAATATTTTATTTTTCTGATTACATGTAAACAATATTTTTCAACATTCATTTTTGTAAGATTTTGAGTATCAAATTTTTTCTCACTCCCTTTCTCATCTTCCCCTTTCCCAAGACAGCAAACAATTTTATATACATTATACATGCACAATCATTTTAAACATAGCAAAGGAAAAAAACACAATAAAGGAAAAACAAACACACTAACAAAAAAGGTGAAAATAGCATGCTTCAATCTACATTCATCCTCCATAGTTCTTCCTTTGGAAGCAGATTGCATTTTTCATCCCAAACCTTTTGGAATTCTCTTGGATCACTGTTTTGCTGAGTTGTTAATAATATCATCTTGCTGTAAAATGTTCTTCTGATTCTTCTTACTTTATTCAGCATCAGTTCATATAAGGTGTTTTTTTGTTTTTGTTTTTTTTTTCCCTGAGGCAATTGGGATTAAATAATTTGCCCAGGATCACTGTACAACAGCCAGGAAGTGTTGTGTCTGAGGCTAGATTTGAACTCAGGTGCTTCTGACTTCAGGGCTGGTGCTCTATCCACTACACCAACTAGCTGCCCCAGTTCATGTAAGTTTTTCAGGCTTTTCTGAAACCAGCCTCTCATCATTTCCTATAGAACAATAGCATTCTACTACATTCACATGTCATAATTTATTTAGCCATTCTCCAACTGACAGGCATCCACTCAATTTCCAGTTTCTTGCCACTACAAAAAAGTTTACTACAAAAATTTTTGCACATGGGAGTCATTTTTCCTCTTTTATGTTCTCTTTGGGAAACAGACCCAATAGTGACGTTGCTGGATCAAAAGATATGCACAGTTTTATAGCCCTTTGGGTATAGATTCTAATTGCTCTCCAAAATGGTTAGATCAGTTCACAAAGCCACCACCAATACCTTATTATCCCAATTTTTTCATACCCCTTCTAACATTTTTTGTCATCTTAGTCAATGTGATAGATGTGAAGTGGTATCCCAAAGTTAATTTAATTTGCATTTCTCTAATCAATTGTGATTTAGAGAATTTTTCATATGACTATGGATAGATTGAATTTCTTCTGAAAATTGTGTGTTTTGATCATTTATCAATTGGGGAATGACTTATATTCTTATAAATCTTAGTCAATTCTCTATATATTTCAGAAATGAGACCTTTATCAGAAACATTGGTTATTTCCCAGCTTTCTACTTCCTTTTTAATCTTGAGTGCATTGATTTTCTTTGTGCAAAACCTTTTTAATTTAATGTAATCAAAATTATCCATTTTGCATTTCATTATGTTCTCTAGTTCTTCTTTGGCCACAAATTTCTCTCTCCTGTCATACTACTTTCAAGTTTTCCCAGCAATTTTTATCAAATAGTTATTCTTATCCCAGAAACTGGAATCTTGGTTATTAATATTATCATTATAATATTATAATATTACTATACATAACTATAGTCATTAAGTATTGTGTCTTGTGTACCTAAACTAATCCATTGATCCACAGTTTTATTGATATAGCACTGAATAAGAAGAATAATTTAGGTAGAATTGTCATTTTAATACATTACCTTGGTCTATCCATGAGCAATTCATATTTTTCCAATTGTTTAGATCTGACTTTATTTTTATGAAAAGTATTTCTTAATTGGGTATATATAATTCCTGGGCTTCTCTTGGCAAGTAGACTTCCAAACATTTTATATTATCTACAGTTACTTTAAATGGGATTTCTCTTTCTGTTTTTTTGCTGCTGTACTTTATTTTTCTTCTCTTATTGCTAAAACTATCATTTCTAATATAATATTAAAAATAGTAGTGATAATGTTTTAACCTTGATCAGGTTGGGAATGCTTCTAGCTTATCCCCATTACATATAATGTTTGCTGATGGTTTCAGATAGATACAACTGTTATAAGGAAAATTTCATTTATTCCTATGTTTTTATTAGGAATGGGTGCTATATTTTGTCAAATGCTTTTTCTATATTTATTGAGATAATCATATGATTTCTGTTAGTTTTGTTATTGATATGATCAAATATGCTAGTAATTTTCATGATATTGAAGCAGCCCTGTATTCTTGGTATAAATACCACTTTGTCATAGTATGTTATCCTGGTGATGAATTGCTATAATCTCTTTGCTAATATTTTATTCAAGATTTTTGCTTCAATATCGATTAGGGAGATTGATCTATAATTTTCTTTCTATGTTTTGTCTCTTGCTGGTTTAGATATCAGTATCATATTGTGCCATAAAAGGAGTTTGGTAGGACTCCTTCTTCACCTGTTTTTCCAAATAGTTTATATAGCATCGAAATTAATTGTTCTTTAACTGTTTGGCAGAATTCACTGGCAATATTTTTCTTTTGAAGTTCATTGATGGCTTCTTCAATTTCTTTTTTTCTAAAATGGGTTTATGTAAATATTTTATGTCCTCTACTGTTAATCTGGACAATTTACATTTTTTTTGGTAAATATTTATCCATTTCAATTACATTGTCAGATTTATTGCCATACATTTGGTTGAAATAATTCCTAATTATTTTTTAATTTCCACTTCATAAGTGGTAAGTTCAACCTTCTCAGTTTTGATACTGGTAAGTTGGTTTTCTTTTTTTTCTTTTTCTAATCAAATCAATGAAAGTTATTTATTTTGTTAGTTTTTTCATAAAACCAATGCTTAATTTTATTAGTTCAATAGTTTTCTTACTTTCAGTTTAATCTCTTTTTTGATTTTTTAGAATTTCTAGTTTGTTGTCTGTGGGTTTTTAATTTGTTCTTTTTCTAGCTTTTTTTAGTTGCATGCCCAATTTATTGATCTTTTTTTCCCCTATTTTATTCATGTAAGCATCTAGAGAGATAAAATTTCCCCTAAGAACTGCTTTGGTTGCATCCCATAAGTTTTGCTGAAATGTTTCATTATTGTCCTTCTCTTGTATGAAATTACTGCTTTTTTTATATGATTTGTGGTTTGACCTACTCATTCTTTAGGAAATAATTATTTAGTTTCCAATGACTTTTTGGCCTATTTTTCCATGGTATTTTAATACATGTTACTTTTATTGCAAAATTATCTATAAAGAAAACCAGATAGATAACTTTGACTATATTAAGTTAAAAAGTTTTTGTACAAACAAAATCAATGCAGACAAGATTAGGAGGGAAGCAATAAATTGGGAAATCATCTTTACATTTAAGGGTTCTGATAAAGGTCTCATCTCTAAAATATATAGAGAATTGTCTCATATTTATAAAAATTCAAGCCATTCTCCAATCAATAAATGGTCAAAGGATATGAACAGACAATTTTCAGAGGATGAAATTAAAACTATTTATAGTCATATGAAAAGGTGCTCCAAATCACTATTGATCAGAGAAATGCAAATCAAGACAACCCTGAGATACCACTTCACACCTGTCAGATTGGCTAAAATGACAGGAAAAGTTAATGATGAATGTTGGAGGGGTTGTGGGAGGGCTGGAACACTGATGCATTGTTGGTGGAGCTGTGAACGGATACAGCCATTCTGGAGAACAATTTGGAGCTATGCTCAAAAAGTTATCAAACTGTGCATACCCTTTGACCCAGCAGCATTTCTATTGGGCTTATATCCCAAAGAAATCATAAAGAAAGGAAAAGGCCCCACATGTGCAAGAATGTTTGTGGCAGCCCTTTTTGTAGTGGCTAGAAACTGGAAATTGAATAGATGCCCTTCAATTGGAGAATGGCTGAATAAATTATGGTATATGAATGTTATGGA
>JAJPUD010000349.1:728762-754284 GCA_023553655.1 Myrmecobius fasciatus
CTTCTTCTTCTTCTTCTTCTTCTTCTTCTTCTTCTTCTTCTTCTTCTAGGTTTTGGATGTAGGAGCTTTGACTTTGTTATCATCTTCTGAGCTGTTTTGATCTTCATTGTCACCATAATAACTTTCAATGGTCAGAAACTCTTCTTGTTGTCTGCTCATTTTCCTACTCTATTACTTGGCATTTAACTTTTTGTTAAAGTAGGCTTCTGTTTCCAGAGTGGAGGGTGCATTGATTTAAGCTTCAGGAGTTTTATTGCAGCTATTTTCAGAGATCCTTCTAGGAACATGACCATGAATACTCTTTTCAGTCCTGGATCTTTTAGGTGTACCCGGGTCCCACTGAAGCTGTAAGATCTAATGTGCTAACAGAGTTTTACTTTGCTGACACTCCAACTGGAGATGCAGCCCAGCTGCACTGAGACTGCACACCAGATTCCATCCTACCCTCTCTATTGACTTTCTCAGTACTCTCTGGTATTCCTACACTGAGAGGTCCAGAAACCTCTAGCATCATTGCTGATTCAGGAGTCCACCTTGCTAATATTGGGGTCTGGGCTGGGGCTAGTTCTAGGGCCAGGCTGGGGCCTGGGCTGACTCTGGATCCAGGACTGCACTGGTGCATAATTGGGATTATGCTCTAGGCTCTCACCTTGGTTCCAGAGACCTTTTCTGTTGACCTTCCAAGTCCTCTTTGGTGTCGCTGAGCTGAGAGGTCTGGAGACCACCAGTACTGATGATGATTCAGAGGTTGGGCTGCTACCAGGGCTGGGGCTGGGTTCAGGACTATGCTGTTATGGCCTGCACTAGAACCGCATGCTGGACTTCAACCCTGTTATCACAAAGCTTTCTTGCTGACCTTCTAAGTTCTTTTTGGCTGGAAAATCTTCTACTCTGTCTTTTGGACTATTCTGATGCCCTAAAATTTGTTTAAAGTCATTATTTTAAAAAATTTGGAGCAGTTTGGGGGAGAGGTTGGGCCAGTTTCTATTCTTTACTGCCATCTTAGCTCTGCCCCCTTTTCTCTTTTCTTTGATCTCTTTGGAATTGGTCATGTTGTTGCATTGAGGGGTTTACACATCATAGAATGATAAGTTCTTATTTCAAAATTTTAAATTTTGGGGCTTATCAAACACTAGATTATTATAGCCATTTTCTATTTTTTTTAATATAATCAACTCCACAGCTTCACCATTCTATTGCTTAGTACCAGATTGTTTTCATTATTATTGCTTTATAATATAGTTTGGCATCTAATACTGCTATATTCTTTCCCTTACATTTTCCCCTCATTGGTTCCTTTGAAATTGGTTCCCTTTGGAAATAGTTCCAAATTGTTCTCCAGAATGTTTGGACCACTTCACAATTCTACTAACATGTATGATTGTACCTGTTTTTTTAAGATCCCCTCCACCACTTTTGATTTTACTTTTCTTGTAGTCAGTCTGATGTGTGAGGTGGTATCTCAGAATTGTTTCACTTTGCATTTTTAATTGATAATGATTTAGAGGATTTTTATGTGACTATCCATAGCTTTGATTACTTTTTCTGAAAACTGTCTTTTCATATCTTCTGACCATTATTAATTGAAGAATGGCTCTTATTTTTATAAACTAACTTCAATTTCCTGTATATTTGAGAATTGAGGGGTTTTTAATTATAGTAAGTTTATTTTTTTAATACACATTGCTTTATGAATCAAGTTGGGAGAGAAAAATCAGAGCAAAAGGAAAAACTATGGGAGAGAAAAAAAAACACAGAAAAAAAGGGAAAATAGCAAGTGTTGAATTACATTTAATCTCCTTAGATCTTTTTTCTGGATGCAGATGGCATTTTCTGTCCAAAGTCTTTTGGGATTGCTTTGTATCACTGAACAGCTAAGAAGAACCAAGTCTTTTATATTTGATCCTCGCACATTCTTGCCGTTATTATGTACAATATGTTTCTGGTTCTGTTTGTTTCACTCAGCATCAGTTCATGCAAATCTTTCCAGGCTTTTCCAATTTTTCCAGTTGTTTCAGATATGATATATATATATATATATTTATATTTTTGTGTGAGAAGTGCTTTGTAATTGTGTTCATATAGTTCTTGGGTTTATTTTGGCAGGTAGACCCCCGAGTATTTTATTTTGTCTACCATAATTTTAAATTAAATTTCTCTTTCTATCCCTTGCTGCTTGGCTTTGTCAGTAGCATATAAAAATACTGATGATTTGTGTGGGTTAGCTGTACATCCTGCAACTTTGCTAAAACTTTGAATTGTTTCCAGTAGGTTTTTTCATGATTTTCTAGAATTCTTTAAGTATATCATCATATCATCTGCAAAGAGTGATAGTTTTATTTCCTCTTTGCCTATTTTAATTCCTTTAATTTCTTTTTCTTTTCTTATTGTTAAAGCCAGCTTTTCTAGTACAATGTTGAATAATAATGATAATAATGGGAATCCTTTTTCATCCCTGATCTTACTGGGAATGTGTCCAGCTTTTCTCTGTTACAAATAATGCTTGCTGTACATTTTAGATAGATACTGCTTATTATTTTAAGGAAAGCTCCTTTAACCCCTATGCTCTCTAGTGTTTTTTAATAGGAATGAGTGCTGTATTTTGGCAAAAGCTTTTTCTGCATCTATTGATTTCTGCTGGTTTTGTTATTGATATGGTAAAATATGGTAATAGTTTTCTTGATCTTGAACCAGCCCTGCATTCCTGGTTTAAATCCCACTTAGCATAGTGTATTATCCTGCTGATAAATTCCTGTAATCTCTTTGCCAATATTTTATTTAAAATTTCTACATCTGGGAGCAGCTAGGTGGCATAGTAGATAGAGCACCAGCCCTGAAGTCAGGAGGACCTGAGTCCAAGTCTGGTCTCAGACACTTAACAGTTCCTAGCTGTGTGATCCTGGGCAAGTCACTTAATCACAATTGCCTCAGGAAAAAAAATTGCATCTTTATTAGGGAGATAGGTCTTAATTTTCTTTCTCTATTTTGCCCCTTCCTGTTTAGGTATCATTGCCATATTTGTGTCATAGAAGGAATTTGGCAGTACTCCTTCTTATCTATTTTTCCAAATAGTTTACATATTATTGGAATTAATTGTTCTGTAAATATTTGGTACAATTCACTTGTGAATCCATCTGGCCCTGGAGATTTTTTCTTAGGAATTTCATTAATGACTTGTTCAATTTCTTTTTCTAAAATGGACTATTTAAGTAATTTATTTTCTCTTTTGTTAATCTGGGAAATTTACATTTTTGTAATTATTCATCCATTTCAATTAGATTGTCAGACTTGCTCTAATAGAGTTGTGCAAAATAGTTCCTAATTATTGCTTTAATTTCCTTTTCATTGGTAGTAAGTTCACTCCTTTCATTTTTGATGCTGTTGATTTGATTTTATTCTTTCCTTTTTCTGATCAAAGATTTATCTATTTTGTTATTTTTTCATAAAACCAATTCTTTAGTTTTATTTATTAGTTCAATGGTCTTCTTAATTTCTATTTCATTAATCTCTTTGAGTTTCAAAATTTCTAATTTGGTATTTAATTGGGGTTTTTTTAATGTGTTATTTTTCTAGCTTTTTAAGTTGCATGCCTAATTCATTGAGAAATGAGGTTTTGATCAAAGAAACTTGCAGAAAAAATATTTTTTCTCAGCTTCCTGCTTCCTTCTAATTTTGATTGTGTTAATTTTATTTGTGCAAAATCTTTTTTAATTTCATGTAATAATAATTAGCCATTTAACTCATGATCCTCTCTATATCTTCTTTGGTCATTAACTTTTCTCTTATATATTCAATAAATAAATTTTTCCCATGCTCCCTTAATTTACTTTACTTTTTAAATCTTATTTTGGTATACAGTGCTAAATGTTGATCTCTACCTCGATTCTTCCAAGGTGGTTTCCTGTTTTGTTAGTTTTTTTTAAAATTAATAATTAGTTATTGCCTCCAAAGTTTGAATTTTGGATTTATCTAACACTAGATTACTGTGGTCATTTAATATCCTTTATTGTGTACCTAAACCATATACCATTGTATTTCTTAGCCAGTACCAAATTACTTGCATGATTATGACTTTGTAGCATAATATGAAAACTTGTACTTAATAAGCTACCTTTCTTCACATATTTGCTTTCCTTCCTTCCTTCTTTCTCCCTTCGTCCCTCCATCCCTCCTTCTCCTTCTTTCTCTTCCTTCCTTCCTTCCTTCCTTCCTTCCTTCCTTCCTTCCTTCCTTCCTTCCTTCCTTCCTTCCTTCCTTCCTTCCTTCCTTCCTTCCTTCCTTCCTTCCTCCTTTTCTACCCCCCATCTCATCCCTCCCTAAGATAAAACTTGTTTTATAGGTAAATTAATGCTCAAACTATTCTTATTTATTTTGGATGCTAATGTACACAGGTCCAAATCAAATCCAGAGGAGGGATATGTCTATATTGACGTCAATGGAAGATGTATCCAGTATAGAATTTGATCTGATACTTCTTACTTCCTTTAGTAAAAAGATATGTCATTAGGGAAAAAATAACATCCTGGAATTAAAACCTTTTGATTGAAATGGTTATGAATCTTAGAACAAATACCTATGATCTTTCAAACTTTAGAGAGTTATTTAAATAAAGTGTCCTGTGTCATTTTCTCATAGCCTATGAATCTGCTTTTAAGAGAAAAGGAAGGAAGAAGCTTTTAAAGACACAAATCATAGTACCTTCCACATCTTTGAGAATCATTCAACACACATTTGATATGCTTCTGTTTTTTATTTCCCTCAGATAATAATCACAGCACCATAATACAAATTGCTTGGAACTGTATTTAAACAATATATGGAAATGCTAGTATGTCACTATATGATGTCTATTTAAAATAATTACAAGAATTATCTGGTTGAAAGCACTAAAATACTATATGTAAATGCAAGAAATTATTTTTATTGAATGGCAGCATGTCATAGTGAATAGAGTGTTGGTCTTGAAGTTAGAAGAACCCCAATACTTCTGATATGTAATAGTTGTGTGACCCTGGTAAAATTCTCCCTCCCAAGGAATTATTGACTAAGGTAGAATTGACTAAGGTAGGTGTGACCTCTGGAGAAACTTATTACATTAAGAGTTTGCCTTACATGCCCATAATTTGAGGAATGATTAAACAAATTGTGATATAGGAGAATGATGAAATAGTTTTGTGCTATAAGAAATGACAAGCAGGATGGGGTCAGAAAAAAATTGAGAAGATTTATACAAACTGATGCAAAGTAAAGTGAGTAGAACCAGCACAACATTCAATATTGTAAAATGATCAATTGTGAATGACTTAGCTATTCTGAGGAATACAATGATCCAAGAAAATTCTGAAAGATTTATGATGAAACATGCTATCCACTTTCAGTGAAAGAGCTGGTGGAATCTGAATGAAAATCAAAGCATAGTTTTAAATTTTTCTTTATTTTTCTTGTTTTTATTCTGTTTTCTTTTGAACATAGCAAGATGGAAAAATGTTTTGTATGGCTTCATATGTATAATCTACATCTGCTTGCCTTCTTAAGGTTGGATAAAGAGGAGAGTAAATTTGAAACTTAAAATTTTCAAAAATCAATGCAAAAAATTATGCATAATTAAAAAGTATAAAAGAAAATATAGCTAGCATTAAAAAAATTGCATTAGTAAAAATAAATAAATAATGCACAGAAGAGTACTGGAGGAAGAACCCCCAAAAGACAGCTTTGAAAGTCACATATTGAATTTGTTATATATTTAAAAGAAAAAGCAAGCTGTACATAATAGAGATTGACAGTTTCATGTACAAACTTCTTTTTCTGTTTTACTCGTATATGGAAATGATAATTTTGTTTGGTGTTTATTAAGTTCAGAAAAAATATGAAAGAAAAGAAAAAAGTTTGTCTTGCTTGTAAGAACATCACTGATCTTTTATGTATTGTATGTTACTATATAAGGTTATATCTTGATCTGTTCATGCTAAAAAAAAAACAACATGAAATCAAATTATTATGAAGGTGTGTGTGTATGTGTATATGTGTGTCTATGTGCATGTGTGTAAATCCTTCTAGCCCCAGCTTTTATATAACTCTGCAAACTAAGGATGGTTTTTTCATTTTAAAATAAAGTTTTATTATATTTTATAATTTTAAAAAACATGCTTATTAGCTTCTTGCCTACACAAAAACAGCCTGCCTGCCAACTTCAGTTGAAATAGAATGAGGTGAAGTTGACTGAAACTTGAGTTAAGGGAAATGCTTTCTAGAACAGTGAAAGGATCAGTGAAATTTTACCACCATGTTGAAATTCTAGCTCTACCACTAATTACTTGATTAATCACTTAAACTTTGAATCACAGTTTTATCAATTAAAAAGCAGGTTGTTTGAGTGGTGTTCTACACCTGTGACTTACCTTGTTTTGGGACCTGTGATGTAATCAGCGTAAGAAGCTGTTATCTTATTCTCCCTACCAATTAAAATCAGTTAATAACTGAACATTTATTATGTGCCCATTACATGTCAGGTACTCAACTAAGCACTGGAGTACAAAGAAAGCCAGAAGATAATGTTCTGTTCTTAAGGAAATCAATCTAATGGAGGAGACAATATATAAACAATTATGTACAAATAAACCATTGTCAGAATAAGCTGGAAATAATCAACAGAGGGAAGGTCTTAGAAATAAAGATTGCAAAGAATTCCTTAAAGTAGAAAGTAGAATTTTATCTGGAACTTGGAGAAAGCCAGGGAAGTTCAGAGTTGGAGATGAGGAGGGAGAGTATTTCTGGTGTGGGGGAATAGCATAAAGAAGACTGCGTCAATGAATTGCAGAATATAAGAGGAGAATAAGGTTTAAGAAGACTATAAAAGTGGGTATGGATAAGTGGGGATTGGTTAAAGGGGAACAGTTTATGAAGGACTTTCAAAGTCAAATACGGAAAATGATAGGAACCACTAAGATTTATTAAGTAGGGGATAACATGATCAAACCTCTGCTTTAGAATGATCACTTTGACATCTGAGTGAAGGATAGGCTAGGAGGAAAGACTTGTGGCTAACAAGCCAAATACAGATTATTACAATAGTCTAAGCTGAGGGCTATGCCAGTGTAGTGACAAGAACAGCTCCCTAATTTATAATAATATTTCCTGGGATTCTGAGAGGCTAAGTGATTTGCCTAGAGGAAGGAATTTTGCTGATCCATGGAGGGCAAGTGTTTATTTTTAAAAACCTTGACATCTTAATCAGATAAAGCATATTCTTATCATGTGGAAGAAATAGCAAGAAGCAAGAAATTAGAGGCTGAGACAAGTTTCATAGTTTGATAGAGTGTATTGATGAACTTATAAATGAATGAAAATACATTATTTGTTTGAAGAATTACAATTTTACAAAACTATGTAGGAATTTATTTTTGCATAAAGCAAGACAACCTCTATGTTATATGTCGTCTTGAAGTCAAAGTTGATTCATTAAGAAGGTCATCATATTTGCATTTCACAGAGGCTATTTCTGTAGTGTCAGAACTAGTGGCTAAATCTAATGAAAACAAATCAAACAGATTTATTGACTAATATTTTTTACAATATGTATCTGTATTTTGACTTCATTAGAAGTTCTAGTGCTAGAAAAACACAGCCATTCTTTTACGGAATGATTGTTTCCAAAATAATTTTGGTACCTAACTATAAAATTTTATTTTTGCTACTAATTGGCAAGTCAACAAATATCTGCTATTTAAAAATGAATTAATATCAAGAGCCATTATTCCACAGATAAATGGTCAAAGGAATGAACAGTTTTCAAAAAAAGTAATTAGAATTTGTCAGTAACAAAAGGAAAATATATTCCAAATCTCTAATGTAAAAACAAACATAAATTAAAATAACTCCCTAGCATAGTGGAAATCACTTGGCAAAGATAAATTTCTAAACCTAAAGAGAACTACTTAGTAGCGCCAGCATTAGGACTGCATTTTGTCCATCCCCACAGATAAGATTTCCAAAATCTGGTCTTTCTAGCAAGGGGAAAGGATTTCCGGGGTTTTGCCAGCCTTTTCTACCCAAGAGGAAATCTTTTTTAAATTGTGCAAGTCTTTCGGGAAAGAGGATATTTTTCTAACAATTACAAGTATGTTCTTCTTATAGGAAAATTCAAGCCCTTTGATTAATACCATAAGGCTGGGTGACTATGGCCTCTGGGGACAGGTTAAATTGAAGATTCTGTTGAAGCAGAGAAGAGCACATGGTAGATATCTTTAAGGATTTGCAGATGTCACTTGGAAGAGGGTTTAAAAATATTTTGTCTGAACCTAGAGCACTAAATTGGGAGCAGTAGTTGGAAGCAGGGAAGTCACATTTAATTTTTCTGTGAGTAAAAACTTGTAAATCGTTAGAGCTATTCTCCAGTGATTTTTTTTTTTTTAACCAGAGGTAGTGGGTTTCTTCTCATACGAAGTCTTTAGGCAAAGATCGGATATCCATTTGCTGGGTATACTGTGGAGTATTATTTTTCAGGTAGTGGTTGTATTAGATGGGTGACTCGAAAATGGTTCTGGAAACATTTAACATTCAAGCGAAAAATTTTCAAAATGAGTCAAAGGTTTTGTTCAACTTCATTTTGTGTTCAGGGGGACATGAATGACCATGAGACTTTAAAACATATGAAATATAGATCTGGCTATCTGTTTAAACATGTTGAGATTGAGAAAATGTGGAAAGCAGATTTATCTACTAAATTAGACTCTACACAGTGGAAAGCTGGCAACATATGAGCTCTGGCATTGTCTTTTGTCTCTGGTCCAGATATCATACTTTATTATACACTGTATATTCTAGAGCCTGGTAAAACTAACATGTCTGTATTTCATTAGTCAATGGGGCTGGTCTTGTGAAAAACAATTGCATGGTTTAATGTACTTGTTTTCCAAATGCAAATTGGCTAGTTGTTTATAATTTTATAGCTTTTGGATTCAAGGCTTAGGCTTTCATCTTTGTGTAGTCAGCTGCATACATTTGAAAGGCCTCTGGTGTGGGAAAGAAGTCAGGTGGATGTCTTGCTAACCAGCATGCTAAGGGAAGCATATGCCAACTTTTCTCACAGTCCATGACGATCTAATCAAGATTGCTTTACTTCACACCTCTGACTGTTCATGAAAACAGACATATCTTCTCCTACTTTCTTCTCCTTTGAGATTTTAAGACAAGATGAATTTGTTTTCTCAATAATTCACCATATAATGGACCAAAAAACCCCATAATACAATAAGAAGATATAGTTTCATGAAATGAGTTTTCTCAGTCTTCAAATTCCATTAAAATATATATATATACATATATATATATATACCAGACACCTAATAAATGTGATTCTATTTCCATTTAACAGTTAAGAAAATTGAGACACAAATTAAATGACTGAATTATGATCATAGATCTAATTAGTTTGGGGATTCTGAATGGATACTTGGAACTATATAATATAAAATATGCTTATGTGTGACCTTACTACTGGGTCACTCCAACACCTAAAATGGAGAACACCCATTTGGCACTAATGTCCTTTTGGGGGCACACCTACCTAACTTTTCTCAAAGGAATCCTTGCATATGGCCCTGAAAAAAAAAACATTTGGAAACTGCCTGATTCTGTTAGATAATTATGAAATAATAACTCTGATTACAAGGATTAAAATCGCTCTTGCCTTGGCTTTAATATTCACATGAATGGGGCTTTATGTGTGAATGTAATCCAAACTGGGAAATAGCTTAAGCCAGAAAAAATAAGAATAACTGAAAAAGAAAAGGAAAAAAAGAAAGAGGGAAAAGAACTGCCGTTTGTATTCAGAAATATACTTGTGGTTTCTGTACTGGGAAATCTCCTGGAACATTTGGACTTAGTATGAAGAAAAACCATTTTCCATAAAAGGCTGTGCTCTACATTAGCAAAGTTTGATGGCTCTCTTACTAAATGAGGATAATCAGATGCTGGGCAGTATTTGCCATCGTGCAGTTAGGTGGTACATTAGATAAAACATTGAGTCTGGAGTCAAGAAGACCTAAGTTAAAATGTTATCTCAGACACTTACTACCTGTGTGACCTTGGGTCAGTAACTTAACCCTGTTTGTCTCAGTTTTTTCATCTGTAAAATGAACTAGAGAAAGAAATGGGAAACCACTCCTGTATCTTTGCCAACAAAACTCAAATGGAATTATGAAGAGTCAGACCCAACTGAAATGACTGAACAGCAACAGTTGGATGCTGGATTTGGAGTTTGCATCTTGACTTTTTCACTTACAACTTGTGTGACCTTCTCTGAACCCAAATATATTAAACGAGAGAGTTGGAATCCATCATCTCAGGTTTATTCTAACTGACATACTATGAACATTGTGTCTTGGGGTTGTCAAGGATAGGAGAAAGACCTTTTACTCAGTCAATAAACACTTATTAAATGCTACCCAGGTTAAGTATAGAGAACACAAAGAAAGGCAAGACAGGAGTTCATAATCTAATGGGAAAATCATTCTTCCCAAAGAAGCTGATGGAGGAGGTGTAATGGTAAAAGAGGCATGATGAAATCCAAAGGAATGCAGGCAGGATGAGATGGGTGCCCTGAGCATCCTTCTTAAATAGAGGCTCTTTCGTATCCACCCACCAGTGGGGGGGGGAGGAGAGAAAGGCAGGGAACAGGGGCTTTGAGCTCCAGAGCTGTTATCATCTTGAAGTATGATAAATTTCTGAAGACCATGATGCATTTCAGGGATAAAAACAATTGGGAAATGACAGCTTTTGGACCTTGTGTGCACAGAAAAGCCTAAAAGAAAACAGATAAAAAGTAAGTGGAAGTTTCAATCAAAAAAAGAAAAAAAATAACTCCATATTAAATATCATTTTGTTTCAAAGGCTAGCTCAAGTGTTATTCTAATAAAAACTCACATTAATATCAGACTTTAGCAATCACCAGGTGTCCCAGTGGAGGCCCCACCTTATGAAATGGCTCTTTGCCAAAACCTCTATTTAAGGAGAATACTTAGGCTAGGCTTGGCTTCTTTTCTCACCAGGACTCCTCTTCCACACCCTTTTCAGCTTCCTTTTGTTTGTTGTTTTTTCCCATTTAGTGTAAGTTCTTAGAGCGCAGGGAGAGTCTTTTTGTTTGTATTTGTATTCCTAGCACTTAGCTGGGCTCTGGCTCTTAAGTAAGGAAACAGACTTCCAAGGATTAAATGACTTGCCAAAGACTGTACACCTAGGAAGTTTTGGGTTTGCAATTGTGACATAGTTCTTCTCTTTGAGAATCTTGGGATCTCCACTAGGTTGCCTCTTGTTTTCTGTGAAGTCCCTATTTCCATACTGCTTTCTCTCATACCAAGTGCTCCCTCCTCTGAATTTCCACAGTATTATTTTATTCATCTTTTCAGTCATTTGTCCATTAGCATATACTGATTTCTATTTTTTTAATCTTTCATGTGGTAGATGATGTGAATCCTAAAATCAGCTATTTGCTCCCTTTCTCAGGAAATGATAAAAAACTTATCCTGGGAACTTAGTTTCCCAGACTGTCTCATTACCATAGTTAAGATAACCACAAAGTGCCCAGACTACCATGCTTAGCATGTTTAAGATCCAGGGCTATTTTCAGTCACCTAGATCTATATCTTGCCACTGAACCCAGATAGCTTTGGAAGGAAAAGTAACCTTACACAGCCCTCCCTCAGTTAAATCCAATTCACATGCATATTATAGCAACACCTCCCTGATAACATGGACTTCTTAGAGAACAAAGGACAAATAATAAAGCTGGAATCCAGGCTTTCTTAGAGTGCCTTTCTTAGTATCTTCCAGGCAGTGTCCACATCTCAATACATCCTTGTTCCCACCTTTATTTCCTCTCTTGCCCTGAGAAATTCCCAAGAATATGTTTCCCTTATAAAAAGATGTGCTTTTGATGAAGATCTTTTCTCAGTCCTTTTCAGGAATAAGCCTGCAATAAAGCACTCTATCTCCTTCTGTGGAGGAATATTTAATACTGTTGTCAGTTTGAACATTTTATATTCTACCAGTATGATCCATGAGAAGTATCAGCTTCACAAAAGTTGCTATAATTAGCAATCAACTTTGTGGATTGCTAGTAAAAATGAGCAATAGGATTAAAATCACTCTTGCCTTTAAGGGTATCTTTCTCCTTTCTATAGCTAACTCTGGTTAGTCTGCTAAACTCCTCTATTGATTTTAGCCTGCTAGTTAATGGCATACTCATTCTACATGGCATTTTCTTTTAATGACTTCTTCCAAACTCCTTTCCTTGGTGACTCTATTACTCTCCCAAATCTATTTTATATTTACAAATCCTGGTGCCTATATTGACTCTTCATTTTTTATGTAACTTCTTCTAAATAAATTTACCTTTTGGCTAAGAGAAAGTGAATTTGTCACATATGTATTTCAAACCAGGAATTGCTATCTTGACTTCATCAGTAACAATTGGTCTCCCCAACTAAATTGTAAACTGGAAGTAGGGAGGCCACTGAAATGATGCCCCTGAAGCACTTTGCTCAATACTTTGTATATACTAAGCAAACTATACACAGAGGAAGCAATCCTTGTTCTTTGTTCAGCCATTTTCAGTCTTTGTGACCCTTTCTCAACAAAAGATATAGGAGTAGTTTGCTATTACTTTCTCCAGCTCATTTTACAGATGACAAAATTAAGGTAAACAGGCTTAAGTGACTTACCCAGGATCACACAGCTAGTAAGTGTTTGAGGTCAGATTTGAACTCAACAAGGTGAATTTTCTTAACTCCAAACCTGACATTCTATTGTACCACCTAGCTGCCCTTAAGAAGCAATATGATACTGTAAATTGATCAATCAATCCATCTGTACACTGAAGTCTTAGGCTCAAATCTTAGTTCTTTTATGATTTAGCACTTACATGACCTTGTGCAAAAAATAAAAGCTAACATTGATATAGTACTTAGAACAACTCTATGAGTCAGTACTATCAATGAAGAAATAGGCCTAGATGGTAAATAGTGGTCCTATAACTAGTAATACTAGAATCAAGACTGAAATTCAGGTCTCTCCTGATTCCATGACGACTATACTTTCAATATATTCTGTTAACTCTCACTAATATCTTGTTCAACCTGTATAGTGAGAAGTGTGATTTTAGAAAGCTTTAGTAGGGCTGGTGAAACTGATGTGGATTAGAAACATGGCTCACACTTCAGGATACTATAGACACTATAATGAAGTATAAAAGGAGTTTTGGAACAGATTAGTATTCTGGGATTTGTAGTTCAGAGGAACAAGCAGTGACTGCATTGTGTCAAAAATGGAGATATAAGGAAAGGAAAAAATAACTCAAACTTCTTTATATTCCTTAAAATTATTTAGATTAGTGAGGTATTTGAGCCAGAAAAAAATTGAGTCATACATGAATGTTTTAAAAGAGACACACACAACCTTGAGAGCAAATTGAGAGGAAGGCTGCTTCAGAAACAAGATACTTCCTCTCTGCTCTGAACATTTTCTTTGGACGCTCCCCAGGCCTAGAATGCTCACCCTCCTCAACTCTGCCTCCTGACATTCTGATTCCCTTTAAGTCTTAACTAAAATTGTATCTTTTACAGGAAGCCTTTCCTAATTCCTCTCAACTCTAGGTCTTCCCTGTATTGATTATTTCCTATTTATCCTGTTTGTAGCTTCTTTGTATATATTTGTTTGAATGTTGTCTTTTCTATTGGATTGTGAACTCTTTGAAAGTCTTGTTTCTTTTTGTATCTCCAGCCTGTGAGGTAGGCAATTAAGAAATGTTTATTGATTGATGAAATGATTGATTTACATATAGTTATATAACTGATAGGTGCTAGATCAAATATTAGAATCCAGATTTCCTGCTTTCTGGATACCATTGCAAACTTTAAGGGAAGATGGAGTACCAGGGGATCTTTCTAAATAGTACTACTAAAAAGACAGAATTGATAAATATTTTTTGTTATATATATTCATATAACTGGAGAGTATATAGATAGAAGCTTATATTTCTTTATTTATATACAACATATTAAGATATATATTTATTTAACATATAAATATATTTATAATAAATATAATGTATATTTATGTTAATAAAAATAAATATATATATACATATATATTTACTTTTTTATGGGTAGGAGGTGGCAATTCATTAAAAGAAAATCATCTCGTTTTTTCAGCTTGCAAACTTTACACATGCAAAACCTAATGTTTGGAGATTAAGATCCAGTTTTGCCAGGTTATAAAGTTATATAGCAGGATTTTGGTATTTGGACAACATCATTTATTACAGATTCAGTGTGATGCTCTCCCTCATTGTCCTGTCACATTGCATACACAGTACACAATGTGAAAGACAATTCAAGGGGTAGTCCAACAGTGGCTGTTGTTGTTTGGTTCCATTTGATGAGTCATGACCCCATTTGGATTTTTTTTGGCAAAGTTGCAGGAGTGGTTTGCCATTTCCTTTTCTATCCATTTTATAGATGAAAAAACCAAGACAAACTGGCTAAGTGACTTGCCCAGTGTTACACAGCTAATAAGTGAAGGAGATAGATCTGAACTCATGAAGTTGAGCCTTTCTGACTCCAGGCCCAGCTTTCTATCCACCTAGCTGCCCTAAATTAAAAATGGATTTAGCATAAAATATAGCAGATGAGACCAGGCCAAGTGTTTATGAGGTATTTGGAACAAAGATAATGTCTTTTTTTTTTTTTTTTTTGCTAAGGCAATTGGGGTTAAGTGACCTGCACAGGTCAGACAGCTAGGAAGTGTTAAGTGTCTGAGACCAGATTTGAACTCAGGTCCTCCTGACTTCAGGGCTGGTGCTCTATCCACTGTACCACCTAGCTGCCCCCAAAGACAATGTCTTAAAGATGACAAATCACATTTCAGATTTTGGATCCATGAGTAAGATGATTGCCAACAATCAATTAGTCTGCATTTACTGAGCACTTTGTCTTAGGAATCACGGAAAATGCATAGAATTAGAATATTCTGTAGATGCCCTTGAAGACTATATAATCCCACAGAAGGGAAGGTGGGATATAAGAGCCAGAAAAAACTTTAGAGATCATATCAGGGTTTTGATTTTGTGTTCCAGAACCTAGAATATTGCTTGGCAGCATATAATAGATGCTTAAAAATAATTCTTTGATTAAATCTTTGCAACACTCTCATTTTATAGAAATTTTAGAGAGATGTGATCACTTGCTCATGATTAAATAGCCAGTTTGTGGCAGACTTGGATCTGCTCAGTTCTTATGACTTGTGTAGTATTCTATCAATATACTCTCGTGAACCCCACCAGTGAACTCCAAATTCCTAAACTCCAAAATAGGGTAAGGACTGTGTCAATGTATGGTGGACTCACAAGAGATATAAGGAAAAGGATGCTCATTTATTCAACTTCCTCTTCTGGAGTTAAGCTGAATAAACATGACAAGAAAAAAAAAAAAAGAGAATTCTTCAGGTAGAGCCTAAAAGTCTGATTTTAAATGACAATGAAAACATCATGCTTTGATTTCTGCTTGATTTCTCCCTGTTAACAATCACATTGCCAAGAAAACAGATTTCTGACTTGTTGGACAGAAGCTAGTTTGCTGGCTGGTGTTTGATCTCCTATTTGTTGGAAGGAATTTACTTAATGTTTAGCATATTGATCAAAAATGTTTGAGGATATTTGTTCATTAAACAGGATGGATGACAGGATTAAGCTGTGAAAGCTTAGTGTGAAGTGTCTGGCTCTGAAGAAGAAGGATTAAAAATCTTCTGCTCACTTTTACTAGCAATCCACAAGGTGTATGTAGAAGAACCTTTGTGAAGTTGATGGTTCTTCTCATGGATCATACTGATAGAACATAAAATGTTTAAATTGACAACAGTATTCAATATTCCTTTACAGGAGATAGATTGTTTCAATAAAATTTCTTTTAACAAGTTATGCTGCAAAAGAAATTCAGATTTAAAATGATGAACTTTTTGTCAGTATTATTTTATTACTGATTATTTCAAGCAGAAACACCCATAAGCTTAAGTGGCTTATGACTGGAAGTTAAAATTGTATATGCTGTCTGAAAAAATGGGGTCCACTTGTAGAAGAAGAATTATAGATAATGCTTGTGAAGATTAAAAACTCATGATCTTCAAATTAAGCATTTTATTTTCCCTAAATGTGGAGAGGTAGAAGATTTGAAGAAACCACAAAAAATCTAATCACAAAATACTAAAGGAAACAATACAAGACTGTCCTAGTTAAATGTATACTTTGCCCTATGATACTTAATGCCACCTTAGGGTCCAGTTGTGATTGGTTAATCTCTTCCTTTTTATAGTTAAGGAAATAGGATTTAGGTGTATTATTACCCTGAGTCATTTAGCATTTAGTGGCAGAAGTCTAGGTTTCCTGTCTGCAGTGCAGAAATTATTTGATTACATAGCTTGCCTCTGATCTTGTACCCCATGTTTTTCCTTTTTTTTTTCCCTTTCTTTTTGCTGAGGCAATTGGGATTAAGTGATTTATCTAGGGTCACACAGCTAGGAAGTGTTAAGTGTCTGAATTTAGTGATTTGAATTCAGGTCCTCTTAAATTCAGGGCTGGTGCTCTATCCACTTACCCCTCTCCCCGCCCCATTTTTTCCAATTTTGATCTTAGTGCTTTTGGAAACAGAATAAAACATGAAACATGTTAGAGGCAACTGGTGGTGAAATGAATAGAATACAATGCCTCTAGTTAGAACTAGATCTAAGTTCACATGGGCAATTTCTAAATTGTAACTTTCCCATTTTATGTAGAAAGGAGAGAGGAGTTATTTTTGTCACATCTTTCCAAACACATTATTAGAAATTGATTTCACCATCCACTTTGATCTAAGAAACTACTCCATTACTTCTCTCCACTGCCTTCTAATAGTTAGCTTGGGGAATTGAGGTTATGTTTACACAAATCAAAGATTCTGTGAGAGAAAGGTGATATTCAAAACATCCAAATGGATCTGTGGGCTCACTGGCTTGAGTTCCCTCCAACAATGCAGAGGGCAGCCTATCCATGCTTACTAATTCTTAGAAATTCTTGTTTTTGGCCTTCCATAAGGTCATCACAGAAAGGTTGACTTCATGGCTGGAGGCCTTCCTTGCTTTCATCTGCTAGTGCAAGGACATAATTGAGGCATTCTGGCTGTCCTCCTGCCATTTCTAATCCTTACTCCCATGATCAGCCTTTCTTCTCTATTCTATAAAATTATTCCTTGATAATGTTTTTTACTCTTGTTCTTTAAAGTTCCCCATTAGTTTTATATTACAACTCATATCCATCTTTGCCCTCTATGATATATTCCTTTTTATTTAGTAGCAGCTATATTCTTTGTCTTGCTGCCATCTAGCAAGAGCCATAGGATGTTAGTATTGAAAAGATAGGTCTTCACTTTCATGGGAAGTTTGAAAGTAGTAAAGGAGCTTTGCATTTTTGAAAAAGGAATTCAGCTCCTCCTGTCTAAATCTGGGGGACTCACTGTCCTTCTATAATCCCTCTCAACTACAGATAATGGATACATTCCATATATAGATATATACTATATATACACATATACATGTACACTGTTGTGTGGGTGTATGTGTGTATCTATAGGGTGCCCATTCAAATACATGTTGAACACTTCCACTGTGGGACTGAGGCAAGACATTCCTTGTCTATGGGGCGAATGAAATCCTTATAGACATAGAGCTTGATCAGAAACACAAGAATTACTTTCTTAGAAAGAAAATGGCAGTTCTTATATATTAAGGCATGGATATTTATTGCCCACCCTATGAACTTCAATAAATGGCCATGTATTTTAGCTAGTAAGCCAAGCAAGCACTATTTATTGAGCATCTATGTGGGTATTATAGACTTTGTGGAGGTCAGAAAAGGCCTTAGTTCCTCAATGTTTAAGAACTCAATTATCAACCATAACTGTGGAATGAAAGTCTCTGGACAATTAAAAATGAGCCTTTTCAGCATGTGCATTTTTATTTCAACCCTTTTGTGTGAGAAGTTTTCTGAAATCTTCACACAACTTCCTCTGAATAAGTAGAGTATATAAACATAATTAACTTTTATTTGATAACCCAATGTCATCAGTATGAACTACTAGTGTACTAAAGATACAGATGGTATAGACTCTTGGGTGTTCACTTCACAAAATCACAGAATTTGAGAATTGCTCCAACCCATACCTGAAGGGTATTCTTATTATATAACATGTAATTATCAAACATTAACTAAGAGCCTATTGTGTTGAGTATACTATGTTAGGCATTAGATGAATATAAACTCTTTATACACAAATAATAATAGATTAAATTCAGTTTTGAATAATGGGTGAAGCTGCCCTCTAAGTTTTCTTGTCCTATATAAAGCAAGAGAGTGGTTGGACTGATTTCAGAGGGTGATTTTACATGGAACATTTAGCATATTGGATTAAGTGAAGCCTGGTGGAAAGTTAAAATGTGATTGAGGTGAATAGCAAAACACTCCCAGAGATATTTGTGCTAGGCAAGAGAAAGAGTATCACCTCTGGGACTGTTTAATCCTCAAATGTAATAAAATGATTGTGCTATTTTTTCAAGGTTGGGAGAAAAGCACATTATAACCTGGACAATTATATGAATAAAGACCATCCTTGATCAACTTATTCATTACTCAAATGTCCCAATACATTTGTGATCAATTTGGAAATTCCTTCTCAACCCATCTAATGTCTGTGCATCCTGTGTCATTGTGATCCTTATCTTCTTACAAGTTTCCTACAAGGATCCACCCAATATGCTGGAGACCTTCTTCATTTATTCCTTGATACTAATTTAATCAATATGCTCAGTATGCAGGGGATTGGCAGCATTTTTACAAATTGTGTTCTGAAAATCTGAAAGTTTTGCCTTGAGCTTATTTTATATACATAAGTGTAAATATTGTCATGCTTGATGCGAGGGCCCTGCCATGGTATAGGCTGGGCCAGGTTTTCCTAAGACCTATGCAGGCTAAACTAATCATTAAAAGGTAGTATTGTTTTCTTGTGACTTGATAAAGATTGGCTAATGTGACTTCCTGTTCATCAGAGTATAAAAAAACGTAAGAGCTTTAGCTCTCTAAAGCTTTTGAATGATAATTAGTATGGTCCACACTACATGTTCTCATTGATTATTCTTCCTTTGATTTGTTTATTTAGATAGAAGACTCATTTTATTCTAATATCAGACCTAAATATGAGGGGGTGATTTTGAGTCAAGTCTGGCCACCATGTTAAGGCATACAATCACTACTCGTGTTCATAACTTTGGGAGGCAGTGGAGTATAGTAGTGGAGGATCTTTAGACAGAGGATCTGAGTTCAAATCCTAGCACTGCAACTTACTGTGTGACTGGGCAAGTCACTCTACTTTTGTTCCTCAACTGTAAAATAAGTGGGGCTGATCTACACAACATATAAGTACTTTTTCAATTCAAAAATCTATGGTCTTATAATCTGGAGTCATCTTCAGCTTTTCCCATATTCTCCATAGTGATAAAAACAGCTCTAAAATTAATTCCATTGTCCATAGTTCAAGATTTCATTACCTGGGCGGTTTCCCAATTTGTCTACCTCTAGTCTCTCCTTTAGCCAAACTATCTTCCAGTTTCAAAGAGTCTATCATACCTAAAGGACAGGAAAGTTTGGTCATATCACTTCTCCAACTCAATCTGCTTTGGCAGCTTCCTATTGCTCTAGTATAAGAAACAACCTGCTCTGTTTGGCATTTAAAGCCTTCTTCACAGCCTGTCTCCATCTTACCTTTTCAGGGTTATTATTCAGTCCCTTTGTTGTCACTGCTATTCCTCATATGTTAATTCTTCATCTCTCATCTCCATGCCTCTGAATTGGTCATCTATCAAGTCTGGCATATATTCCTTGCTTATACCAGTTTAGAATTTCAAGCTTTCTTAAAAGTTTAGTTCAGGAACCGCTTCCTCACAAAACCTTTGATTGCTTCCCTAATTTGGCCCATATGGGTGTATATATGCATACACATTTTTGTTATGTGTACTTAAGAATTATCCATTGCTTCCTCCTAAAGACTATAAGCTCCTTGAGGATAAGGACTGCTACTTTTGTCTTTAGATCCCAAGTACTTTAAATACATTATTTATCAAATGTTTGATTGATGTACTCCCTCTAATGATGCAGATAGCATCCATTTTTGCCTTTCCTGTGTGACTCTCATTCATAGCCTCCTAGAAATACAAAGGAGTCCATTGGATGTGCCGGAGTCTTCCTTTCATTCTGAACATGTTACATGGATATTACTGGCTCATGTGAGTTATCCATTGATTTCTCTTGTTCTATGTGACCAATTAATTTTTTTTCTTGGTTACAGATCTCACAGATGAGGTCTGTATAAGTCATTTGTAATGTGTTACAGCCTAATAGTTGTTATATGCCTCTATAGTGTCCTTTGAATGATTTTTAACCTGTTATTTGGAGACTCTTCCATAATTCATAACCATGCAATAATGGTACTGAAAATATGGATCCCTATTTCAAGGAAACATGTGGTATTGTTAGGCAATTGCAATTTCTTAAAGGCATTGTTGTCAGATTGTTTCCTAAAATTTAATGTTAGGCCCTGTTTATTGTCTAGTTTCCATGTGTGTCTAACACATATGTACTGATAAAAGTGTTCCATAGGTTGTCTGTGCAAATACCTATAGGCATTTTTTATTATTTTGGTATTTCAGGTATGTCTTAAGTAGACACACACATATTATTTTATTTAAGGCTCTGAAAAACCCAACTGTTCTGAAACATAAATAGAGATGAGGATGTTGGGTGAAAATAACAAGTTTTCTATTATGACTTGGAATAGTTTATTGAGGTACAAATGTATGCTAAATAGACAAACTCTCTTGCATTACAAATAGCTACCCAAAGAAAGATAAGCATCAACTTAAAAAAAAAAAAAGACTCATGAAAATACAATTGGTGGCTATTATTCAGATATGTTGACAAATTGGCAGAACTTGTGAGCTGAATAGGACTTATTAAATATACACTTGATAAATTTGTTCATGTGACAAATAAATCATATAACATGTTTGTCATTTTCATTGTATTATTTGTATCTGCATTATCTTTCTCTCTTTTTTTTTTTTTGGCAAGGCAATTAGGGTTAAAGTGACTTGCCCAGGGTCACACAGCTAGGAAGTCTTAAATGTGTGAGGTTGGAGTTGAACTCAGATCTTCCTGATTCCAGGGCTGGTGCTCTAATCATTGAGTCATCTAGCTGTCCTTATATCTGTAAATCTCAACTGAAAATATGTTCTCCTAAACATGCCTATTGCAATATGTGATATAAAACAAACATTGGCCTCATTTAATAAGTTATGCTAGTTAAAAGAATCTTTTTTTGCTTTTATTTCTTACATAATATGAATGCAGTCTATAACACATTAACACCATAATCCCCAAAATAAAGTTTACACACTAAACAGTTCCAAACTCCAAAATCATAGTTATAAAATCTACAGGATCCACTAATAGTAGTTCAGTATCTTAATTCAAAAGGCCAAATTCTGAGACATTAGCATTAATGCCTTCTCATTCTGAGGAAAATATAAAATTAAATTTCCTATGTAAAAGTCACTCTTATTTGTTCCAAAAGTCAATGTATAAAACCAAGCTGTTTTGAAACCTGCATTATTTAAATTAGACAAATATTCACTGAGCACTTATTGTGCTTGAGTCCTTCTTACCATTTTACTTTATCTCCTGTCAAGAAAATTTACTATCTTTAATCTAGTATCATTTAACATGAACATAAACTGAGTTTTCAAAATGATCTTTCACTGATTATAGGATTTTTACCAAAAAATTCTTGAGGTGAAATTCAAATATGAATTTTTTTTGGAATACTTTAAGTTAAATTTAAATTCAGATTAATAAAGTAATACAGCATTATGGTTGCACACAATCTGTAGATATTTTTCTTTTTCTTAATAATATATGTAAATTGAATTACTAAAGTTATTCCCAGTATAAATAGATTTTATTGAAATTTCTGTTTTCATTGTTTTCAACAGTTCCTTGTGCATTTTCATTATCTTGCTAACACCAGCCCACTGGCCCCAAACACAACTGGTTCCATGAAGTAGGAAATAAAAGCTGGTTGAGGCTGCTGATGAAAGCTACAGCAGGAACCAGATACATAAACACAGGTTTTATTGTCGTGTTCAATGGAACTGGAGCCTTTCTTATTATTGTGCTCCTGGTGGGCTGAAGATGGAGTAATGGAGTGTTAGTTCTTTAGGCCAAAAATACATGAATGTTTTGGACAAAGGCTTCATTCTCTGCCTGTAGTCAGCAACTTGAGGGCTTTCTGTAGATTTTGCACAGCAGTGCTTACATCTTCATATTGCAAAGCACTGCCTGCATACTTGCAGTATTTCTGAGCTCTGGCAAAGTCCTCTGGTGTTAGACGGATATCCCCTGCAAGAAACAAGTAATTAAAGAATTGACAATCAACAAAAAAGGGATGCAAGTTACCCAATTAGGTTAAATCAATGTTTGTTTACTTTGGGTACTAAATATAATATCACTTTCAAATTTTTTTTTTCACTTCCACTTTAATGCAATTTTGTTTCTTTTATGATATTTGACAGAAATTTAAAGAATAAAGCTAAACATACTTTCATTGCATGATACAAATATAGAATAAAATTTCCCTTTCAGAAACAAGAAAAAAGCTTTTATACTCCAGCAAGTTAACTGCAAGAGTGTTACATCCTGGATGAAACCAGGACAGTGGTTTCTGTGTTTATGCTGGAATCACTGAAGTCTTTTCATGGAATAATACACACAGACTAAAGCTTCAGTCTCCATTTGAACTAGAATACAATTCTATCACTCCAAACAAAAATAAAGGAATGCACTTCATATTAAAATTTATGTTTTTTTAAATGGAATTTTTCTCAGTAAGAACTATGCTATTGCTTTTTTTTTGGGGGGGGGGAAACAAAGATTACAATGTTTACTCATTTTTTTTTTAAATCAAGGAATGATCATTCCACATTTACTTTTATTAATCTGTACAATTTTTTTTTAATTACAAAAAGAGATCTATCAAGCATGAGCTCCTAGCATTTGCAAAGTCTTATCAAACTGTTATTACTTTTGTGGCTACATTTTGTGTCTCTGAAAATATAGAGATTACCTTCAGTGTAAATTATAATGAGAAATATTTTTTCTTTTATGTACCTAAGGTCTCTAGGACAATAACGTTCATAGCTCTAAAATCCTTGTGTATCATTACAACAGATGATAATCTGTTTAGAAGAGTCTTTTAATTCCTTATAAGAATTTTCTACATATCAATAAGATTAAAAACTCTGGAGTGAGAATAAAGCTAATAGTAAATTGCAATCAATTAAGGTTTTTTAAAAATAAAAGTAGTGGAATTTTAAAATATGATAAATTATAAGTCCTTCTGAAAGAAAGTATTTAGGGTTAAGTAGAACTCTTAATTTTTTGAAAAGTAACTTTCCTGATTAACTCTGATATCAAAATGCCTTGGGGAAAAAGTTTTCTTAGATTACTATTTAGAGATTATTGATTAGGAAAAAAAAAATCTGTGTGTGTGTGTGTGTGTGTGTGTGTGTGTGTGTGTGTGTGTGTGTGAGAGAGAGAGAGAGAGAGAGAGAGAGAAAGAGAATTTATTTTTTGTACAAAATGAAGAGTGTCAAATAGTATGATAATGGAAAACAATGTCAGATCAATAAGATATTTAAAAATATGAATTTTTAATTACTTTAAGTTCTATTTGTGATGAATTTCAGATCTGTCTGGTAATTATTGTGAAATGAAACAAACAAAAACCTCCAAACTCTGTCATTGCTTAATTTACCCCTTTGAAATAGGTGATTAATATTTATTTTCTTGATGATTTATGAAAATACTAATAAAAACAAGGGATCAAAGCAGGGCAAGTTAATGTATCTTGATTAATGGCAAATGAGAAGTTGTGGCAATTATCTGTTTCATGTCATCCAAGTAGAAAGCAAATCCAGATATTCAGAACTTAAAAGTGAAATTAAGCAGATAATCATTATTTCCTAAAACATGCAACTAAGATAATTCATTTAAAAAATGTACTTAAATGTCGACAGGCTATATTCATTATTATTGATGTGATTCGCAGTGAACATAAAGGAAAAAAAACCCAAAACACTTGAACATTAAATTACTGTGCTGCAAAAAAAGAGTCAAGGAATAGATTAATAAATAATTTCATGCTAAAGAAAAGTATATTCTATACTTTTTGTTAATACATTAAAAATAGATTTTTTCCTTCTTTATGAAACCAGAAAAATCAGTACATTGAACTCAGAAAGGCATACTTCAACCTGAGATTAAAAAAACGTATTATTACAGAAAAAAGAATATATGTACACATATACACACACAAATGTGTATTAATTATATACATATACACATTTAAAGAAAAAGAAGGCAGGAAGGCAAGAGGAAAGGAGGGAGGGAGAGTTAAAGGGAGGGAAGAAAAGGAAGAAGGAAAGAAAAAGAGAAACAAAAGAAACATAAAGAAAGAAAACTCATATACAAAGCACTCTATAGAAAAAAGAATAGCAGCTCTAAAATCAGAAAACCTTGGTTCAGACTACTTATATGCGCCTTCTGAGGTACCTTCCAGTTGTAAATAAATCACCCTAGAAGTAATTAATATTGCCTAACTGGATGAAAGTAAAATTTAATACTGCTTCATTTTGTGCTTAAATTTTATTTTATTTTTTTGGGGGGGCTGAGGCAATTGGGGTTATGTGACTTGCCCAGGGTCACACAGCTAGGACGTACTAAGTGTCTGAGACCACATTTGAACTCAGCTCCTCCTGACTTCAGGGCTGGTGCTCTATCCACCGTGCCACCTACCTGCCCCTGTGCTTAATATTTTCAATGTCAAGAGAAAATAATAAGTCATTCTTTAGGAAATATTCAAGGCACTAGTTCAGAATTTACCTGATTAACGGGAAGGAAGACTTTAGTGAAGAATCTAATCTTATATTTTACACTACTTACTTTAATATTATTTTCTAGCACTGTGCTAAGTTTAATGTTAAAATATCATTTTAAATATAAATATAAAATTAATAATAATTTAAATTTAAAATAAAAAATATGAGGATGGTAGCAAAAACTCTTTTCCTTCTTTTAGTTTACAAATTAACCGTATCTACAAATAACAAAATTGCTAATAAGTAGGCTCTACACTTTATTAGAAGTGGTAAATTATGAAGACATGAACTAGTCTTAGAAAAATAAAATTATTCTTTCATGGAAGTTTAACAAATTCAGCTGGTAGTTTTTCTCTACAGTCACACTATCTTTATGTGGGAAAACAAAACCACATGTCATTGAAAAATAATAAAATCAAGTCCTATTTTTTTAATTTGCCATATATGGTAATTCATC
>JAJPUD010000350.1:0-23950 GCA_023553655.1 Myrmecobius fasciatus
ACACACACACTCATCAAACAGTGGGTCTTTTGATTCCAAGAAGGACAAAAGGAATAATTTTTTTAACATTGTCCTGGGAAAGTAAAAGGTAATGTTAAGCCTTGCCAGTGTAAATGAGTTCATTGGATTCTTTCCTGAGAAAGAACTTGGATAGAATAAAACATGAAGTTAACAATGGCATGCAGAAGGGTAGATTAGAAAGAGGAATGTTTTTAAAACTTGGTGTTCATAAATTTAAGCACAAGGCTAGAAATGCAAGCAGGATTTTAGTTATAACCATATCCATTACAGCTTCATGCACATGAATATCTTCTCTCAACCCGAGAGAGGACTGTGATCCAGTTCTTAATTACCATTTATAAAGGTTTACCAAATATCCCATTTGATCCTCATAACTCTGTGAGGAAGGTGCTATTATTATTATTATTATTATTCCTATTTTACAGATGAGAAGACTGAGCCTGACAAATGTTAACTTACTCAGTGTCACATAATCACTGATGAACACTGGTAATTACAGTGCTCTAGAATTGCCGGGGCCATTGAGAATGCTTTTGCCCATGGTCACAGGACCAGTAGTTTTCAGAGGCAAAATTTGAACCTGTTCTTCCTGATTCAAGGTCATTCATTTATCTCTTCACTCAACAATATAGTCTCTGTACCAAGGTCACAGGTTAATAATGGTTGCGATTTGTTGGGTAATTTCTATAAAAATGCATATATATAAGTATATGTTTTTCAATATTTATCTTGTAAATTCTTTGCTTTATGTGTGAACTTACTCTCTAGTGCCCCAAAGCCCTGAGGAGTGAGTTAGTTTTCATCAGGAAGACTTGTTTCGGAGGACCCATGGGTGATTTTTGGAATGGAACTAAATTATGTAGGGGATGCTACCCTGAGGCTTTGGAATCAGGCCATATATGTATTGTAAGCTTATTAAGGCGTTTTTGTCCTATATTTTCCCCTAAAACCAATCCTCAGATTTGTGCTATGGGATGTGTATAAGTTATATTATTCAACAATGGGGAGTAACAGAAAGGCACCTTTCGAATGGGCAGTGTCTGACCTAAGTTTGCTAATTAAAAAAAAAATCCTGACAGTCATAAAAAGGAGGAGAAATTTTCTGTTTGAAAGCTGATCATATGAGCAAGGTCTTTTGGCCTTGGACTTAGCTTTATTAAAGTATAGCAAAGAAAGTCAGTAGTTGCCAATCTTTTTTCTTCTTCCTGTTTTTTGTATTCTCATTCTTCTTGTTCTTCTAGTTCTTGTTCTTTTTCTTCTCATTTTTCTCATTCTTTTTGTTCTCATTCTCATTTTTATTCTCATCTTGTTCTTCTAGTTATTTTTCTCATTTTCTTGCTCTTGTTCTTCATCTTCTCCTCTTTCTCTTCTTTCTCCTCTTCTTCCTCCTCCTTCATCACATTTCTTTTTTTTATTAAAGCTTTTTATTTGTATAACATATATATGGGTAGTTCCCCAACATTGATCTTTACAAAGCTTTCCATTATAAATTTTACACCCAGTCCCCTCCTCTCCCCTCCCCTAGATGGCAGGAAGTCCACTACATGTTAATAATGTTGAAATGCTTGAGAAGTTATGCAAGAAAAATAGCTATATCTACAAGAAAAAAAAAGAATCAGAGAAAGGCAACCCAATGCAAGCAAATGCCAATAGAGACTTCATCACATTTCTTTTGTTACAAAGATTATAAATCCATAGAAGAGAGGAGAAAAGACAGAAGCTCCTTTAGCATACATTCTCCATTTTAATTGAAATTTATTTATCCCTCTCATTACCCCCACCCCAATTGATCAAGTTAAAATTAAAATCAAAAAGCAAATCCCTCAATATGTCTCTACATAGTTTGACAAAACGAAGCCTCATATTAGCCATATCTAGAAGTACTTGGAAGAGAATATTCTATATAAATGGGCATACTTTGAATGAAGGCATAGAGGTAAATTTGGGGCAAAGAGATCTCCTTAAGATTGGGGCAGCAGGGGTAACAATCACTGAAGAAGAGGTGGCTGAGGAGCAAAAGCATTCATTCATTCACTTATTCATTCATTCCTTCATTTATTCAATATTTTTGAGCTCCCAATAAATATGTAACTATGCCTACAGAATCACTGAGTCATAAATTGAGAAGGGACTTAAAGATCATCTACAGGAGTCTTAGGATCCTAGTATTAGAATTGGAAGGGACCTCAGAGACCATTTATTAAACTCTATTATTTTATAGATCAGGAAACTGAGGCTTAAAATGGTGAAAGATTAGCTTCCTGATCTATAAAATAATAGAGTCAAGGTCATACAGGGAGTAAGAGATCATCTGATTCCAAATTGCTTTGCATTGTACTACAGTCTCAGGCAAGGAGCTAAAAAGAATTATAATGCATATTGTATGCCTTCCAGGACATTACAAATGATCAAATGAGATAATATATGTAAAGCTTTTAACCTAGTGCCTGGCACGTAGTAGGAGCCTTGATCAATGTTTGTTCCTTTCCCTCTTTTACATTCTAGTTGAGGAGATAAGATACACAAATATAAAGTAGTAAAGAAACAATGATGTGATCCTACTATTTAGAGCTGGAGGGAACCTTGGAGAGATCTTCTCTAACCCCCTCATTTTAAGATGAGGAAATTAAGTTGATTTAGAGTTGCTTGAGTTAATACAAGTTATGAGTAGCAGAATCTGGATAAATAGCCAAATTCTTTGAATACAAATCTTCTTTCTTTTTGCCTTCATATCCAGTGCAAAAACAAAAGGAAGAAGAATAAGAAGAATGAGAATGAGAACAAGAAAAGTAAAAAAGAACAAGAAGAAGCATAAGAATCAAAAGGACAAGAATGAGAAGAACAAGAAGAATGAGAATAAGAATAATGAGAATGAGAACAAGAAGAATGAAAACAAAAAGAAAAAGAGCTAAAATAAAAAGAATAAGAATGAGGACAAAAAGAATGAAAACAAGAAGAATGAGAAGAACAAAAACAGGAAGAAGAAGAAAGAAGTAGAAGGAGGGGGAGAAGAAAGAGAGGGAGATGGAGAAGAGGAAGAAGAGGAAGAAAAAGAAAGAAAAGGAAGAAGAGAAAGAAGTAAAAGAAGAGGAAAAGAGAAGAAAAAAGAAAGAAAGAAGGGAGGAAGAGGAGGATAATAATAACAACAACCAGGATTTATAGCTAGGTCCTTTGAATACAAATCCAATTCTTTCTGTGCCTTCATATCCAATACCAAGAAATAACTGACAAAATTTTTGGTTCAGTTTGTACAATTTTCAAAAAGGTAGAGATGGTGATGGGCTGAATATGTCTAAACTATTGATTCTGACCACTGCAGTAATCAGGGCCATTCAATGTGGACTGAGTTAGGATCTAGGGGTTGTGATCATGGTATTGGTTGATCAGAGTAAATAGATGGACTGATTAGACTCATTGCAGTGGAAGCTAAGAGACGCCATGAGACCTCACTGTAGCGGATGCCATAGTTTACTGTTTGGAAAGAACATCTCCATCTTCCCTTTCAAAAGGCTACAGCGATGTTCCAAGAGATGAATTAAGATGCAACAATCAGGGATCACTTGAGATATTACAGCTATTGACCTCCTTGGGAAGCACCAGTTTCTTTATTGAACTTTAATGAGGCAAAATCCAAGGCCAGGAGGCTTGGCCCACATGATCAGCTTTCAAACAGCAAATTTCTCTTCTTTTTTTTTTTTTATAACCATCAGGGCCTCAAGGTTGACAGTGGGAGACTCAGACGTTGGAGGAGCCTTGAATTTGAGGTTCAGACACATGCAATGTAATTAGGCAGTCTTTATGAGAAAAGGGACTAGGGAATAAGTCATTAAAGCGCATTTCAATCTTTGTTTAACAAATGGGGACTTCCTGTTCTTACACCCTTATTAAAGGGCTGCTTTTCAACTTTGCTGTTCTTCTTTGATCCCTGAGGGTTCTGATGTTTCACCTCACATCCTGTCATGACATTTAATGATGCCCTGTGATGTGCAACAGGATTCCTGCCAAATTTTGCATCATTTAGGGGAAAAGGCTGCTAGGGGACAAGGTTTTGATGTGGTTTATCCCACTGCAAGGAGATCACGAAACTGGCTATGCTGACTTTTGAAAGACATTTTGTGACATAATTCAGCAGCTGAAGTTATTTAAGAGGAATGGGTAGAGCTTATGTCCAACTCTTTGGGGGAAGAAGAGTCCTCATTAGGAGGACTGAAACATCAGCTGATAGGATGAATGGGGCATGTATAGCATGACTAGGGAAATTTTTGGAAGATTTTCTGACATAATTCCCTTTATTACATGAAAATCCCCATATTCTTCTTCATCCTCAAGTGAAATTTCACAGTGAATGAGAAGCTTGGCATGGAGTCCCAAAGACCTGACTTTAATTTTGTTCTCTTATTAGTTGTATGATTCTGGGCAAATTATTTAACTTTGTCTCAATTTCCTCATCTGTAAAATGGGTATGATAATAATAGCATGTAAATGTCAGGATTGTTGAAAAGATCAATATGAAAAGTCAAATATTATTTGTAAAGTGCTGTGCAAACTTTAAAGTGTTATATAAGTATTATATAACTGCTTTCTATTTTAGTTATCCCTTTTCTGTTTCTAAGTTCCTAAATTCTCTTATTCTTCCTTCATCATGACCAATTTTACCTTCCATCTACTTTGTTTACATCTTGTATAGTTATTTGCAATGGTGTCACTTTGAGGGCAGTCACCGTTTTCCCTTTCTTTGTATCTACATTTTCTGCAAAAAGTAAGCCTTTATTAAGTGGCTGTTGACTGACTTACCATCAAATAGTGAAAAAATATATTATTTGGGATCTGGAGTCCTGGTTTTGATTTCCAGATGACATTTACTAGTCTTGTGTCCAAGGGCAAATTACTTAGCTTTTCCCAGCCTCATCTTCCTCATCTGTAAAATCAGAATAATAATATTGGTTCTCTTCACATCACATGATTCCTGTGAGGAGATAGCTCTGAGAATCTGTATAATACCATATAAATGTGAACTATTGTTATTATCTCTCAGATAGCACATGGAGAGTTTTCATAGCAAAATTCCTAGAAAAAGCTGCCTACATACTTAGCCTTTAATTTCTCACCTTACACTCACTTGTCAGCTATTTACAATCTGGCTTCTGATCCCACCACTTGACTGACATTGGTTTCTTCAAGTTTAACTATGAGTTCAGTTGTTAAATTCAATGATTTCTCTCCTTCCTTCAGTCTTTATCCTTTTTAAGTCCTCTAAAGTCTTTGAAACTATTGCCCTTCCCCTCATCCTGGGAGAAGATGTGCTATACACCTTGGGTTTTGAAGACATTGTTCTTTTCTGTTTTTTTTTTTTACCTGTTCATTCTCAGTCTTCTGAATTATCATTCATGCTCAATGCTCTAGGTATTAATGTCTCTTAGTATTCTGACTTAAACCTTCTCTCCTATCTACATTCTCTCTCAATAGGCTCATTTTTTTTTCTTTTAGCAGAATAAAAAAAGAATGTGGATTTTTGGACATATTGTTCTTCACCTTGTCCAGTTAGGGTCAAAATTTGTGAAAGAAGGATCCATATGTTTTTTACTTTGTTTCAAAATTCCTATGTCCCAAGGAAATATAGTTTTGTCATAGCAAAATTTAACTATATTGATGATTCTCAATTCCTTAAAGAGAACTTTAATCTACCCATCTGGATACCCTATAAACTTCTCAAACTCAATATGTCCATTCTGGCATTCATTATATTTCCAACTAAATTTACCCTTCTACTTAATTCCACATTTTTTTGTCAAAGTTTTCATTATCTTCCAGGCACTAAAATTTACAATCTCATAGTCATACTCTATTCTTTACCTCATTCTCCATTTCTATTTTTTTGGCCAAATTTTGTAAAATTCATCCCTATAACATTTCTCATTTCTAAAATTTTCTTGTGCTTTTATCACTTCTCATCTGGAGTATTTCAGGAGCCTCCTAATTAATTTTCCTGCCTCAAATTTCTAGCCTCTCCAATCAACCTTCCACAAATTTACATTGTAAAGTACATGACTGACCATATTATTCCCCTGCTCAAGAAATTTCAGGGGGTGTCAAGGAGAGTAGGACCAAGCTAAGGAGAAACCCACCTGAGGTGTGACCACCTGGGGTGTATGACGGGGAGAAGAAGTTCAAGGCATCTGGCAATTTCCTATTGTGGCTAATTATTTTTGCTTAATAGGTACCAAGCTTGGTATTCCCCCCCTACTTTCTGAAGGATTTTAAGTGCTGTCTATATCCTCCAAATTTTAGTGCCTTGGGATAAAACACCTATTACCCTGCCCTAACCATAGTTCTCGTAAGCACATATCTAGGACAAAATAGGCACTCACCCTAAATATGTAATAGATGTCACACCTGTGTCCATTCTGCCTTTCTTCTTGACTTTTTTGGATGCTAATGTGTCAAAGGCGAGATGCCAATGTTCTCTCTGTATTTTAGTGACAATCTGCAGGAGAGCTGCAACTGTCGGCCACACGAAGGTAATAAGGAATGAGATATGAGTAAATAGCCTGTTTCTCCTCTCTGCCTGCTGCTTTTCAAAGACATCCCCAAAGGTCATGACACATTTCTACTCAGCTGCCCAATGTCTAGAAACATAAAATTCATTATTGAGCTCCAAGCTCTTGCCTCAGGGTTTTATTCTCAGAGAAAATCCATCCCAAAGATGAACAGTTTTTGCAGAATTAGTGTACTGCCCCCTTTTTTCTCTATCACCCCACAAGGTAGAACCTTGCTTCAATCTTAACATTGTCTAAATCTTGCTATGAAGTTACTATTGGTATTTGATCCTTTCTGATTTTGACTGTTCAGAATCCTGTCATAATAGCTTTTATTACCATATTTCAACTCTTGTTATATCTATGTCTGTTTACATAGATATAGAAATATGTATCTATATATCTCTCTCTAATTTTTCTTTCATCAGAATAAAAAAAAGAATGTGAATTTTTGGACATATTATCCTCCACCCTGTCCAGTAGGGTCAAAATTTGTGAAAGAAGGATCCATAAGTTTTTTATTTTGTTATAAAATTCCTTTTGTTGTCCTAAGAAAATATAGTTTTGCCATAGCAAATGTTAACCAGACTAACGCCAAGACTCTTCTGAGCCACGATATTTGTAGTTTCCAAGTTAAGCACTAGAAATATTTGTGGCTTTTTTATATAGGAGGCAGTGTTATTTAGTGGAAAAAAACTTTAGTTCTGGAGTTAAAGGATATGAGTTCAAACGTTATGACTCACGCTTAAAAACTCTATGACTTGGCAAATCACTTAATGTACTTGTGTCTCACTTTCCTTATCTATAAAACGAGAGGGTTGGACTGAATGACTTCTGAGTTTTCTTTCAGTTCTAGATGTTTGATATACATCAGATCCTTTCTTAGATTTTGGAAATAATATGTTACATTTAAATACAAAACCAAATTCGGATTTTTTGTTCAATGACCAAACTGATTTGCATATGGCAACATAACAGCATCTGTTTGGTTCTAATATGATTATATCTGAATTATCTAAATTATATATTTTCTTCTCCCTCTTCCTCCTTCATCTCTTCCTCTTTTTCCTTCTCTCCTCCGCTTCCTCTTCCACTTTCTTTACCTCTTCCTCCCCCTCCTCCTTCTCCTCATTTACATTCTTCCTCCTCCTCCTCTTTTTTTTCTGCTCCTCCTCCTCCAATTTTTAAAAAAAATAATTCTAAATGTCACAAGACAAATTTTTGTGTTGAGTCCATTATTATTAATTTCTTGTTCAGACCTAGGATTTTTATTGATGTGATAAACTCTTGATGTGAAAATTCTCATTCAGATCAGAAACTTTTCTGTGATTCATAATCTTAGAAAGTTGCCTGAGGTATTGAGCAATTAAATATCTTACAGTACCCATAGCCACTTAGCCAGACTGTGTCAGAGACAGGACCTGGACCCAAGTCTTCCTGGTTTCTTTAATTATCATACCGTGATACCTCTTTAGTCAATTCTACACACATGCACACATTTACAAATATACCCATACATGTATTCATGTGTATATGCATGTGGTTATATCAATATAATATATATTCCCATAAACACATATACATGTTTGCTAGAATATATACATACACATAGATACAACACATAAATACATACATATCAGGGGTTTAGTACATGTCCAGACCACCTAAAATAAAGTACTTAAGTGGGAGATGCTTAGAACTTGCTCCTTGGAGACATGAAGAGGGATAACAGGAATGGTTGAAAGCAGCATCTTTTCATTATGTGAAAAGCCAGAACTGGAGGCAACTTTAAAACTATCTTACTGGGACAGTCATGTTCTCAATTTCTGTAGTGTCCAGGGGTAAGGAATTTGACTCTGAGGACCACCTTCTTTCCCCCTAGACCATGTGCCTAAAAATGGGGTTAGGATTTTGACTTTGTTTGTCTCTGCCAGTTTTAGCTTCAAGGAGGGAAGTCCCTGTTTTGATACCTTGAACCATAAGAATCTTGGGGCCCATAATTCCAGGATGAATATTGCAACCCATCTCTGAAAAGCCTGGATCAAATGTCACAAGCCCAAAGAGGGGGGATTTGGAACTGGTGGGACTGAGCTAACTTGTAAAGTTAATTCTTTTAGTCAGCCCAGGAATCAAGGTGCCAAACCGCATTGGTAGAGGGAATTTCCTTATCTGGGAGCTTCCTAACTTATGAAATATAGGTCTATTTCTCCCTCCCTTTCTCCCTTCCTCTTCCTCTTTCTCTCCTCTCCCTTCCTGACTCCCCCTTCTCTCTTTCTCTCTCTGTTTTCCTTTTCTCCTCCCTCTCACCACCTCATCTGTCTGTCCCCCCCGACATGCACACCCATATACATACATATCCATATACACACACATACACATTGTCAGAACTTGCCAAAGATTATGCATGGAATAGTCTTTATTCTAACAATTTATAGAAACATAAAGATAAATTGTTGGTATTCTAAATGTAAACTTCTTGTCTGGTAACCGAGGGAACATTCTACCAGAAAGGCTGATTCATATCAAGTATTGACATTTTTTGCTATAAATGAAACCAGAAGACAAAAGGAAATCATGGCTATGTGGAAGAATGGTTCACTGGTTCTCCTTTGAAGACATGAACAAAAGAGTCAACAGCATTAGTTTCATCTTGTGCTCAGGAAACATAATTTTGGAATACTCTTGATTTTATTGCAAAGAGACCGCCCCAAAGTGAGTTACAATTTGTGTCACAGAAAGCTATCTGTTACAGAAAATTAGGGAAGTAAAAAACATCTATGAAGAACATTATAAAGTCTTTTAGAAATTAATATTCACTTTAATACTGGATAACCTCAGTATAAGGAAGGATAACTAAACAGGGATAGGTCCGATGCCCAGCCTCAGGGTTATTCTTGAATTGGCTTTCTGTGTACAGTTTGACTGTTGCTCTCTTAGAGAAAAAAAAATCAAAATCAGGATCAAATTAGGAGAAAGATTTCATAAAAGAGTAGAAGATATGGCAAACATTTGAAGCAACTCCAACCTGATATCTTTAAATAAACTGTTGACACTGAAAAATAGGAAACAGAAGAATAATTAAAATAGATGCATGTTTTAACTAAGGAAGTCAAATCAATGTAAATTAATTGTCACAATGAGGAAATCAAAAGAGACTTGAAAGTCCCTCAACCAGTAAATAGTTGATATCCTTGTCAAGTATGTGGCAGCTAAAGGATGGGTTAGAATAGAAACTCATTTGCAAGATTATATGGAGGAAACTATTGGAAGATTATGAGTAGAATCATCACACAAAATGATGGAAACCAGTGGAATTTTAGTCAATTCAACAAACATTGATTAAATGTTAATTTATACTGTTATAGGTACTAGAGATAACATGTTAAAAATGAAATTGCCTAGAATAATTTCCTTCCACATCTATGGAAAGGGGAAGAAGAATCCATGGCAAAAAAAAAATAATGGAAAATATCACAGGAAATAGAATACACAATTTTGATTATAAAAAAGTAAAAAAAATGTTGCAGAAATAAACCTAGTGCAATGAAAATTAAAAGAGAAGTTAGTGAGGAAAAAGCCCTCAAATTTTTCTGTTAAAAGTCTTATTTCTAAGATATGTAAGTGATTCAAATTTCTAAGGCTAAGAATCACTACTCAGTATATAAAAAGTCAAAGGACGCGAACAAATTGTCTCAGTGTTTGCAAGGAATGGAGGTAACTGTTGAATATAATGGTTCTTTCTCAGTCTCCAGTCTCTCACTCCAGTCTACTGCTCATCTCACTCAAATTCCCATCTGAAAACAAAATGGAAATTGAATACCACTGGCTGTCTTGGTGGAACCTTAACATTTGTGCCCTAAATAACTTGTTATAACTTGTGAGATATCTGCCTTCAAGGGCGAGAGAAAAACGTATCTCTTTAAGACTCACAGTCCCTCATCTGTCTTTGGATTTGACAAGCCAAAAAAATTCCATTCTGGCCAACAAAACTTCATCTCAGGAGTTTATGTCTCCTTGAAAGAGAAAGATACCAAGGGTTACAAAATATATCACACTTAAATCACATTAGAAACACAAGCTGTTCGCTGAAGAGGAAAGAGATAAGAGATTGAAATCTTCTGATCATCAAATATCAATCAATAAATTACAAATTGATGGATAGCAGAATTATCTATGTGGCCCAAATTAATTGGGTACCTTTATATTGGATATTGCAGAATTTAGTGGTCTTCTGAAGAAGGAAGAAGTTTTTCATTAGATTTCAGAAAATACCAATAAGGAAAACAGATTTCAAAAAGTCCATAGCAAATATTAACTTTATACTTTTCTCCATTTCCTTGTATTCTATCAGAGCATCCAAAGAATATTGACTTGCTTAATGAGAAGCTTTGCATTTCCCAGAGTAGAATGCATTTGCTTCTGTCATACCTCAAAATATCAGGAGCAGTGTTTTCTCTCTTGCACTAAGAGTATCCCTTTCTTTCACGTACATATGGCTACCTGTGTTCATCTGTAAATAGTGGATAATTTTTGGCATAGCCAAATGGGGATTCCCTGGAAAACTTTGGTAAAAATGCTCATCATTATTTGGCTATAAGTTTTTCCCCTATTTGATTGACTGTAGCAAAGCCATTTGTGCTTCTCAAGGTTTTATTGATACATTTCTCCCAAATGATATGGGCAGTCATTATTTGGCAAATTTAGAATCATAGGATTTAGAGCAGGAAAAGATCTTAATTAATGATCATATCTAATTCCATTATTTTATAGATAATGAAATACTCTTGAGATGATAGATATTTTTATTAATAAATAGTAGCTAGCATTTATGTAATGCATGGAGGTTGAGGATACCAGTTGCTTTACATGAGTTTAAGGCTCTTGGCTCAGATGAATTACATCCCAGTCTGGTAGTAAAAATAATATAAAAAACTCACATTTACATAGAACTTCAGGGGTTTGCAAGGTTACATTGTAAGCATGATTTTGTTAGATTCTAATAATGACCCTATAAAGTAAAAATTACAGGTATAATTCTTCCCATTTGATAGATGAGAAAACACATTGAGAGATAAGTAAGGGCAATTGACAACATCTCATGGGCAATAAGTAACAGAGTTGAATTTGAACACATCTTTTAATTCAAAGTCTACTACTGTAAAAACAACTGCTAAAAACTTATAGATGTGTTTACTGAACCATTGTCCAATAATTTCTGAATTCTGGATTCTGGAACTAGACAATGCCTTGATTTTTAAAATAGGAAGTTGAATTCTTCAAATTATATACTTTCTTGTGAGCTTGACCTTGATCATGTTCTAGAAAATAAGATTTGTCAGCACCCAAAAATGAAACCAGTGATCACTAAAAGCCAGTGTGGATTCATTTGGAATAAGTCATAGGGACAGTAACTTTCAAGTTCTAAGAGATCTTAGAGACCATTTCAACTCCCTAACTTTATAAATAAATTCATCATCAAACATTTGTTGCTTACGGGAAATGAAGAAACTGGGATCCCAAAAGGTTATGTAGTTTATTTATTTTGAACAACACTGGTATTAGAATGAGATAGGATGAATTTGAACTTTTGTGTCTTGACCGGATGCTGGACCTCTTTCTACTGTACTATATGATTACTAACTTGATTTCATTTTTTTGGATAAGATTGCCAAATTGGTAAATTGAGGGAATGCTGAAGTCATATTGTTTCTGGATTTCACAAAGACACTGGGAGAACTTCTCTGGTGATAATTCATGTGGACGAGATGGAGAAGTGTAGCCTAAATGTAGGCTAGGTGACAGGGACATTCAGGCGAGCTCAAAGCTGGTTTGATGTCAACCCAGAGGGGTATGTGCTGTGGCATTATTCCATTATTATATACTGAGTAGTGATTCTGCTCTTGGCCCTGCCCTCTTTAACAGTCTATTCAATAACTTGAACAAAGAAATATAAAGTCTTGCTTGTCAAATTTGCAGATGATGCATGGTTGGGAAGGATAGCTCCAACATAGAATCATAAAAATGGAATCCAAAAGGATTTTGGCAGATTGGATCAAGGGCTGGGATTTCAGAAGAAATTTGATAGAGATAAACACAAAATTTAAATACAAGATGAACAATGCTGATTCCCTTTCCTTCCTTTCCTTTCCTTCCCCTCCTTTCCTTCCCCTTTACCAGATTTTCCTTTCTCTTTTCTTTTCCTTCCCCCTTCCCTCTTCCCTTTCCCTTTCCTTCCCCTTCATTTTCTTTTCTCTTTCTCTTCTCTTGCCTTTCCTTCCTTTTCCACTTTCCTTTTCCTTCCCTTCCCTTTTCCCTTTCCATTCCCTTTTCTTTTCCTACTTCTCCTTCTTTATATCTCCTTTCTCGGCCTTTCCTTTTCTTTCAACCCTTTTTACACTGTTAACTAACACCAGGTTCTTTTACCTGAAGCATGGTTCAGAAACCTCTCATAGGGACTTGGTGGTTCATTAATATGCATACAGTGTGATGCAAATGGCTCTCGAGGCCTTTCCTTGGTGGGCTGGATGATTTAATGTGGCAGTTATGAAAGCTGCTCAGACTGAGCTCGATTAGCATAATAATGAAGCCTCTGCAGCAGCATTATCATCCTCAAAGGAAAGAGCTTGAGTGGTCACAGCTCCTCAAACAAGGACTGCTTCAGGATAAAAAGAAATCCAAAGGTCTAACTGTGTCTCTATCTATGGGGACTTGTGAACTGTCCAGGGTCCTGGGGGTAGAGGTGATAACTGGGACTGGGAGAATGTCTGTATAGGTGCAGGTGCAGGGGGTTGGGGCTGGAGATGAGGCAGCTTGCCGCAGGAGGTTTATTGTCTCTTTGCCCTGGACTGGCACCTGCATACACCAATGGGGCACTTGGAGACGCCACTTAGAGATGCCAGTGTCTCTGCTTCCCCCAAAATCCACCTCTAGAGGAGGATGCTTTGTGCCTTTCCCCCCCTTTCTAAGTCAATCACACACAGTAATTTTGAACACTATAACATCATTATCAATGTATGTCCCAGTTTTGCATATAATTTCCAGAAAATGTTAGACTTGGCAAAATCCTTTGGTTCCTCTGTGTTGGCCAGTGCCGACCCTCCACAGAGGGTCTGTGCTTTCTCCTCCCCACTCCCCATGCCAGATCCTATCTCTAGGTTAAAGGGGCACAAGTACAATTACTGACTGGATCATTTCTTGGTGCAAATTGTTTTTGTTTTTGTCTAGCTTTGCATGGAGCAGGCAGAGTGCCTAGCACATAGTAAACACTTAATAAATGTATGTTGTCTTAGTTTGAATTCCATTGAATTTCAGGCTTAGACAAAGGCTCCCCTTTCAACTATAAATTCTAAGAAACACATAGAGAAAGTTGTAGAAAAGAACAAGCATGGCCTTGGGCATAAGAAGAGGAGGCAGTTCACTATATGGGGCAATTTTAGAAAAAAAATCTCATTAGAAAAATGTTTCTTATTCCTAGCTCTTGCTCCCTGAAATTCTTTTAATTGGGAATGAAACATTTCCCTATATACTTAGAGACTATAGGATTTAGAGGTGGAGGAAATCTTAGAGCTCATCCAGTACTGGGATTCTTAATTTTTTTATTTGTCATGGATTTCTGTGGAGGTCTGGTGGAGCCTATGGATCTTTTTTAGTATAATATTTTTAACACATAAAATAAAATACACAAGATTGCAGAGGATATCAATTACATTGAAATATAGTTTTCAAAATATTAAAAAAGCTAAAGTTCACAGAGACCAGGTTAAGAACCCTTAACTCTTCCTTCCCACCTAAACATTTCTGTATAAAGTCTGTTCTCCAATGTTTTATGTTGTCAAATGTATATTCCTATCCATTGAGAATTTTGAGCCCTCATTATATACCTAAAATTTTAGTTTTAGCTGCAGTGATAGGAAAAGGAATTTTCTGATATAAAATTATGTTCACTTATAAAAGGCCCATTTCAATATATTTATCATTTTTTCCTTTCCTCTTCTCTTTCCTAGAGAGTTGGTTACCTTAGCTGCCCCTACTATTTAGGTTATGTGGCATAGCAGAAAAACAAATAAACAAAAAATCCTTCTGGGTACAGAGTCTAGAAACCTTGTCCTCAGCTGTCATTTCTTATTCATATAATCTTGGACAAGTTATTTCTTCAATTTGGACATCAATTTCCCTTTCTATAAAATGCAAGAGTTGGATTAGATGATCAGATAGCTTCCAGCTCTAATCAATAATCTTTGAAATGAAGTATAGGTTAAATGTTTTATTCAAGGTTTTTCAAACCTAATGATTTCTAGATCTTCACTTCTTATTCTATGACTTAGACACATGAAAATATATTTTTGGGAGGAAATATAACTGAAACCAATTCAAACCAAGGTGAAGAAGCCATGTGGGGTAGTAGAAAGCATACTAGATTTGGAGTCAGAAGATCAAATTTTTAACTTACCTTATCCGAGTTATTTTACTTTTTAGATTCTGTAAAAAAAGGCTGTGTGTATGTATGTGTGTGTATTTGTGTATGAATATTTGGATGTTTATACCAACTTGGTATACCACGTTAAATATTATTTCCAAAAACTAATTGAGATTATTGTCTGATAATTGATAGAAAGTATCAATGGGGGCTTGTTAGCAATAGTACTAGAAAAACCTCAAACTCTTAAGACTATCTCTACATCTCTGAGGAAAAATTAGTAACTGCCCTCTGGAGACTTACCAATATGGGTGCAAGTTGGGAAAATAGTCCCAGAAGGGTTGCAACATATGATTCCTTACCTTATAGTTTTGTTGTAAAAAAAGAACTTCTTAAATCTTGAGGAAGTGCTATAGAAATATAAGCTGTTATTATCATAAAATGACTGATATTACAGCTTTTCATAAGAGCAGGTTTGAATGGGAAGCAAAGGACAACACAAGGGCACTTGTCTCCTGAAGGGGAAATGAGTGATGAAGGGGAGGCAAAGTACCTTCAACACATACTATTTCACGATTCTGTTGAGGATTGGTCTTACAAAGGAGAAGAAACAGGTTTGAGATTTTCTCATTATAGCTGCACTGCACTATTCTCATTAGGACAGCTTCATCTCTTTTTGGTTTTATGTATATAGCTCTTTACTCTTCTGATTTATACTCTTTGGGGAGCATTCTTTACATCATCTAGAACCAAGTCTTGAGGTGGGGTTAGGGAGTAAGAAAAGATCCAGATTCTAATTGAGCCAATTGTTCTGAAAAAAAATCAGCTTGAAACTCTCTTAGATAAATTATTAAACCAGGAAACACACTTCTGATATCTGAGTTCTGAGTCTATAATTCTATGATCTTGGAGAAGAGGAGGTATGGATGATAGGTGTGGGGTGAGCTGCATATTCTCCAAAATAACTACTGTCAGTTGTTGAAAGAGAGAGAGGATTCTATTGGTGTGAGATTCATGGGGAAGTTGTAATGAAGCAAATACAATTTTTAATACATATATAATTTTGAAAAGGGAAAAGTAAAAAAAAAATGAGGGAGCAGATTAAGGTCCCATATTGGCACATTTTTGTTGCCCATATGGAGCCAACTTTCATTTTGAGTTTGGAGAAAAACATGGTGAAAGAAAGACTGGAGTCTGCCCTGAAACATTGAACATCCCCTCCATGGCAGAAGAAATAAAACCCAGCAACTGTCCCAAGTTCCCTTTTAATGTTGTCTTTTCATGTCAGTGACTAGGGAAGGTACAATACTTGCCTTATTGAACCCAAACATGAGTAACGTGTTTGGATAACAGGACCTTTTTCTGGAGTGTGGCTGATGCCTTGTATAATTACACATGATTGTTTTATGGTGAGACAAATGTCACAGGTGATGAATTTATAGGCAGTGAGAAGAATTAGTTTGGCTGAGGGAATGAAACCAAGACATTATACGTGTCTGTATTTCCCTGTTTTGTTTTTACCATATAGCATAAGCTTGTGAAAGTAGTGTGGAAAACTGCAGAGTGCTCAACTTGGATTAAAAAAACCTGAATTGGAATCTAGAACATGAGCAGGCAACTACCCCAGTGGTGTACCTGCCCTTCTGAGCTGACCTTCAACTTGCTTCATATATATATGTATATATATATATATATGTATATATATATATGTATATATATATATATATAAAGAGAGAGAGAGAGAGAGAGAGAGAGAGGAAAAGAGAGAGAGAGAGAGGAAAAGAGAGTAGTTGCCATGTTGTCTCCCCCACTACAATGTGAGCTCCTTAAAGGCAGGGATTGTTGTGGCTTTTTTTTATCCCTTGTGCTTGTGTTGCCTGATTTAGAGCCTTAGTTTGCTTATCCATAAAATGGGGATGATATGTATTTCAAACACTTTTGGAAAAAATGGTTTGCAAAACTCAAAGTATTTTATAAATATGAATTATCAGTATAGGAATTGGAACTGAAAAAATCTCAGACTTCATCTAGTCTAATCTTTTTATTTTATTGATAGAGAAATTGTGACTCAGAGAGTTGAAAGAGACTTTCTAGTCTGACCTCCACAATATTATAGATGAAGAGACTGATGCACAGAGAGGTAAATGACTTTCCCATCTAAAATGAAATCAAACTCAGTTCTTCCAGACTGCAAGAACAATGTTCTATTACCTGTGCTCCTTAGCTGCTATATTTCTATATTTAAGAAGTTCTTTTTTTTTTACAACAAAACTGTAAGGTAAAGAATCATATCTGGGACTATTTTTACAACTTGCACCCATATTGGTAAGTCTCCAAAGGGCAGCTAGCTCCCTAACTTGCCTTGTTAAAGGTTGTGCAAATAATAGGTAGCAGAGACAAGGTTCCCACCCAGCATTTCTTAGTCTAAATTCAATGTTTTTCTTACTAAGTCATGCTGTCTTCCTTTCTTTTAAACTACTCAATAGCTAGTATTCTTGTACTTTTCACTATTTCACAGTCTGGGACTGGAATTTTGTGACTCCCTCTTTCCTGAAGACTCTTGAGGCTGTTCTCCAGCTTCTCCTGGGGGTGGAGATGAGGAAGGAAAGAATTCTGTGTCTTGAATTTCTAGTGTGGGAACATCAAAGCCAGGGGTTATATCTGACTAGTAATAGCCTAAATCCTATATTTCAAGGGAGGGGAAGACCAAAGCTGAGGGTCAAAGCACTGGAGGGAGATGAGGATGCCATGAAAATGGACTCTGGAATGTCAGCTCTGTGAGTACTAGAGCAGACAGAGGGGAGTACACTGGGATTTTTCATAGGGAGGAAGGAAAAGGACTAGGGAGACAGGAGAAAGTAAAGTGGGGTTCCAGATCACCAGTTTATAGTACTAAGGCAAGGCAGGGTCTAGTATGGGGAGCATAACACTAAGAGAATATAACATGATCTTCTCAAGCTCTTGGAAATCCACTCCCATCAGTCATGGCTAGACCAACCTTTTATTGTCTTTGAGATAGGATTGGAAGCAAAAAATGGGGGGAAAACATTGATCACATCCCATCTTCCAGCTATCTTAAAATGATTATACATGGCAATGGCAGCCCTAAGGTTAACCCTGGAGTACTCTAGATGGGACAAGATTTAAAGCCCTTCACAATCTGGCTCGAGTCTGTTTTTTTCAGTCCAGTTCTATTTTATTCCCTTTCCGTCATTATTAGTTAACTTACATTTATTAAGTGCTTACTATGTGCTAGGCACTGTGCTAAATAATGGGAATATACACAAAGATAAAAACATCCCTTTAAAGCACTCACATTCTAATAGGGGAAAACATGTTAAACTGGCCTGTTTTCTGCTTCTGTGACTTTGAATTGATTATACCTCATAATTGGAATATTCTCCTTCCTTGATTCTGCTTCTTACAATTCCCAGCTCTCTTAAATGTTCAGCTCAAGTGTTCTCTGTTGCAAGAGGTAAGCTCCTAAACCTGTGCTAATGTAATCCCTGTCCTAAAGCCCATTGGTATGATCTGTCCCACCTATACCAATTATATGGTTTAATTATTTTGTATATAACATTTCTGTGTAGCATGTCATAGTACAATATGAGCTCCTTCAAGTCAAGAACTATATTGAATTTTTCTTTTATTCCCAGGACCTAGCATAGTGCTCAGTATCTAGTAGGCTCTTAATAAATGCTTATTGAATTGAATTTATTTCAAGAGTGATGAGGGGGTATCTTCCTAATTTATATTACTTTTTTCCATCCCCCCATTTTCTGGTTTCTGCCTAATATTCCTTCAACTGACTCAAGACTTTCCACCCCACAGTTAGAGATGAAGCTTAAAATACAAATGAATATTCTTGAGAAAAGGGGGGCATTGACAGACACTAATTCATGGTAAAGTGAATATGACTATTACCAGGCTCTCTTAGTGTTTTAATGAGGAGAAAGAGCTAACACAAATTATTAGGTAGGTGGCTGAGGACATATTTTGATGACTTGTCCATTACTCCAGAGCTGGTTTCAACTTTGCAAAAACAAATAGACACAGTGTGGGTGGTAGTTTTAGTTTTAGTGGTTAAGCTGTTCACAAGAGCTTTACCATCCCAGCCCTGTTCCAGTAAAGAAGCAAAGCTGCCTTAGGATACCAGTATTCTTTATCTTGGGGATCACTGAGCCTACAATTCAACTGGTTCAGTAATAATGATTCTTGAGCTGCTGTGCTTCTAAAACTTCCCATATGTGTTTATTCAATTAGGGACAAGCTCTGCTGGGGAGAAGTGAGAGTGTATCATATAATTTGTAGGATGAATTACATGGTGCAGTGGACAGTACATTGGTTTAAAGGCAAAGGACTGGGTGTGAATCCTGATGCTAGCCTGTAACAGTTCTTTTGTGAGTCATTTCACCATTCTGTGTCTCACCTGTGTCCTATAGAATGAGGAGATTGGCTTAGATAGTCCCTAAGGTCTTTTCTGTCTTTAAATCTGTGATTCTGTGAACTACCCAAATGATTCAATGTATTTTAATTCAATTCAGTTCAACAGAATTTATGAGGAAACCACTGTACTCTAGACCAGGGATTCTTACTCTCTTGTGTCATAGATACTTTGGCAGTCTGGTAGAATATATAGATAGATGCCTTTTTAGAATAATGTTCTAAAATTCATAAATCAAAATAAAAAAGCTTGCAAAAGAAATAAATTATATAGGAATATGGTCATCAAAATGAAATACTATTTATTCATTTCAATTATTTTGCCTCAGTTTCCTCAACTGAAAATATGAGAAGTCATGACTCTAGGATTTATTTCTTACAGTTCTAAATCTTCTTATTATAGGATGCTGTGGAGAGTATAAGAGAGAATAGGTTTGAGCATAAAGCTTTGAGGTGAGCCCATTTGAAAGTGACTCCTCCACACACACACACACACACACACACACACACACACACACACACACACACACACACAAGACTGAAGAGGAACTTAAACCAGTAGAGAATGAGAAAAAAGCAGAACAAAGGTGTAAGTAAATACATGAAAGTGTGGGCAGTTATGTCAGATATACGGAAAGGAAACAGAGGAAGAAGCCCAAGGGAAAAAATCATGGCTGAGCCATTAAGACTCCATTGGTCACCTATGGGAGGGCATTTTCAGTGAGTGATGAGTAAGTGAAGGTAACTCAATTTTACAATGAAGGGAAGGACAGAGAAAGGAGGAAAGATTAGAAATCAAAGATGATCTAGTAGTTGAGGAAGTTATTTCTTCAAGACATTGCAGACCCTGGTGACCACTCTGTCCCTCTGCTCTAGGGTGGGAGATGCACAGTACTGGTCCGATTGACTCTGGTGGTCCCACAAGACCACATCATTCAATTTTTTTTAGATCTTTCCCTTTCCATGGAAACAAAAGCAAGGACAGGAATAGAGACAATATGGTTACTTGGAAATCTGTCCCTGCTGCCCAGTCTGACCCTTATTTTTCTTATATATGACAGTTTTTGGTTCTCCTTTCTTTTCCATAAGAAATTCAAGTTTGAGATTACCATTTCCCTCCCACCCCCCACCTCTACGTACACACCTCCAAGTTGTTATTTTAAGTCCAGGGCTTCTGAATGGCTCCTCTGTGCTTCAGCTTGGAGGAAGGGCAGGCAGGGTTCACCAGGGTAGTGGCCTTTCCGTCATTCTTCTAGACAAGGTGAGCCAGGCTCCTCACCCTGCTCCCTGCCTTGTCATTATCACTGGACCTGACAAGTAGCCACCTTCAGCTGCTTCCTGCCCCAAATGGCCCCATAGTTCTTCCTAGCTTAATGCTCTTACTGTTCCAGGGGCAAGCAGCAAGTAGAAGAGGAGAAAGAGGAGAGTTAATGGAATTGTAGTAGTTTGCATTAGTCAATTAATTAATTTCATTTAATGGCAAGAAGGACCCTTTGAACTTAACGTGCAAAGTTAGGCAGAATTAAATGCAAACTAGGTTTTGCTTTTAGAGCTTGGTTTTGCTCTGAGATGTGCAAATCTGAGTCTTTTTTTCCTTTCCCTTAAATTAAACTTAAACCCTGCTGTGTTTAGTTGAGCAGAGGAAGCAGAAATTCTCTGGGTCAGAACTTCTGCCAAAGAACTTCTAAAAGTATTTCCTAATGGTCCCTCCAGTTATACCAAACCACATTTTCTGAAGATCCTCAAATACTCTTTTGAAACTTTTAGAAGATTTACTACCTTTTTCTATCCTTCTCAACCTTGAAAGGTTTGCTTGTTGCCCTGGTAGTAGTCTACCAAGGAGGTACTTTTAGCTATTAGGTACCAACTAATAGCTAAACTATGTTTGGTACATAGTAGATGCTTAATACTTCTAGATTAATCTACTTAAGGAATCAATATAATTGTCAAGATACTGTGAAAAGGGACCAGCCTGCCCTATGCATGACAGTATGGGAATATATCACTTTTAAGCTGTAATGTCGCTACAGAATCCTGTCTGTATTTTATGGCAAAATGTCTTTCCAATTCAAAAACATTTGTTGAGCATCTACTATGGTAAAAGCTATTAAGGAATCTGGAGACAGTGAAGATTCAGGAAGATGTCCATTGGACACCCACAAAGCATTTTATTGCTCAGATTGGAAAAAGTTGTCATCAAAATTGTTCAGTTATGAAAAAAATCACATTTTTCCTCTAATGAAATTACAGAAAGCAGTGTGGTCTAGTGGATAAGGCAATGCCTCAGGTGTTCTGGGCATAGGAGTCTAAATTTTCTGCATATAATTCTGAATTTTGTTGAATTTAGTTGATGTAAACAGCTAGTAAAAATCTCCGATTCTTCAAATGATTTGAAATCTACCCAAAAAGCTATTTTAAATCCTTGAGAGAAAAAAGACCCAATGTAAACTCAAAATATAGACAACTTAATTTTGTGTGTGAATGCCAGGGTTAATTCAAAACACATGTATATTTGTATATTTTCATATGTGTATATGGGTGTGTCTGATGTTCAGGACGTCATAGTATTTCAAACTGGGGCCATGTTGTAAGGCTGACATCTCCTGTGCATCTTCTCTTTTGTCTTCATCCTCCAACTGTTCTCTGCTCCCTATTCCATGTTCAGAAAGAACCAAATATCACTCATATTGATGCATAGCAATCTGAGTATCTCTCTCACTCTGTCTCTTGTTTCTTTCTCTGTCTAACTCTCTTTCCTTCTCTCTCTCTCACCTTCTCTCCCTTTCTCTGTCTCTGTCTCTTTCTCTTTCTCATACTGCCTTAGTCACTTAGCAGCTCTGTGACCCTGGGCAAGTCATTTAATCTCCCCAAGCTGCAGTGTACTTATTTGGAAAGTGAGGATAATAACAACAATAATAACATTTTACAAGGGCATACATTTGTATCAAAAGAGATGATATATAAACAGTATTTCATCAAACTTGAACGCTCTATAAATGTATCATTATTGTTGATATTAGGTTGCTCATGGTTAAAAATGGTAGGGATAGAGGGAAGCTTCAAGAAGGATCCTCCAAAGTGCTCTAGTATAGCAAACTCATAAAGAATAAATAGCCACACAATGAAATCATAAAATTATACAAAAACTGCCTCTGAATAAGTCATTTACTGGAAATTGGAAATATTCTATTTTAGATGTTTTTATTTTCAGCTTTCATTGTTTGATTTGCTCAAAAGGCTACAAGATGCTATTTATTATATCTTTCCTTTCCAATTCTTATTTTTCTTGAAGGCTTTGGATGTAGGAATTTTGACTTTGCTATCATCTTCTGAATATGTGTTTTGATCTTCCCTGTCACCATAATTACTTTCAATGGTCAGAAACTTTTTTGTTGTCTGCTCATTTTCCTAGTCTATTACTCGGCTTTTAACTCTTTGTTAAAATAGGGTTCTGTTTCCAGGGTAGGGGGTGCACTGTTCCGAGCTTCAGGGGTTTTGTGCAGCTGTTTTCAGAGATCCTTCTAGGAATCTGATCGCAAGCACTCTTTTCTGCCCTGGAGCTGTGAGAATGTTCCTGCCTCACTATAGCTCTAGGATCTATTATTCTAAAGCAACAGAGTCCTGCTTTGCTGAAGCTGGGTCTGCTGGCACAGCCTGCCCTGGGATTGAACACTGGACTCACATGCTGTTGCCACATAACCTCTTCTCTGACCTTCTGAGTTGCCTTTGGCTGGAAAATGTTCTACTCTCTGTTTTTGGGTCTTATGATGCTCTAAAATTTGTTCAGCCATTATTTGAAAGAATTTGGAGCAGTTTGGGGCAGAGTCTGGAGGAGTTCCTGCCTTTACTTTACCATCTTGTCTAACAATATTTAAAAATTGCTTTGTCATTTATGTATTATATATAGAGTCTGGAATGACTTCTCCCAACCATAGTCCTAAAATCAGATTGAGTCTCCAGAGCATGGCTACTGCGCCCTTGAGAATTCTAAGCATAACTCTTAGGGGTGTTGTTATTTCTCTCATACTATTTGTTCGTGAGCCTGCATCTCCTCTGTTCTCTCTGTATCAATTGTTAGTAAATATCTCCCCAATATCTTTTAGTCAACTCACCAATTGATTCCTCCTTAAGACAATTAATCAATTAACATCAATTAGTCTCTCTCATTTACTGAGAAGATATAGGTAGACTTGAAGTACAAAAACTTCTAAAATTGGGAGCTTATTTTCTTCTACCATTGTAGTTTCTGGGGATGGTAGACTCAAATTTAAAATGATCACTAACAACCATTATGATTTTCAAGTTTCCTGTTGAGTATTAAGATAGTTGAAGTACAAATTTCTGCCTTGTGGGCAGGACCAGTCTTTCCCCATTCCCTCTCTCTTTTCTTCATTTCTCCTCTCATCTTTCCCTTCTTTCCTCCCTCTCTTCATCTGTCCTTCCTCCCTTCCTTCCTTCCTTCCCTTCCTTCCTTCCTTCCTTCCTTTCCTCCCTTCCTTCCTTCCTTCCTCCCTTCCTTCCTTCCTTCCTTCCT
>JAJPUD010000350.1:24050-48056 GCA_023553655.1 Myrmecobius fasciatus
TTCCTTCCTTCTTCCATTCCTTCCTCCTTTAGTTATAACATTTAGAGTCTCAACAGTAAGTACAATAAACATCATTTGCTCTTGCAATTTTACTATTAAGTAATATTCATGAATTACATTTGGATCATAGAGCTAGAAAGGAGTGTAGACTGGTTTTAGTCTAGCCCTTTCTTTTTATACGTAAGGAAACTGAGGCTTAGAGATAAAATAGTTTGACCAAGCTAGAAAGTAGCAGTCCTGGGACTTAAAAGGCTTGTTCAATTGATTCCAGTGGTATAATTTTTCACATTCCTTTATTGTGTATGTGTGTATGTGTGTGTGTTTGTGTTGGGTAGGGGATCACTTTCAATTGGGCTCTCCCACAAATATTTTCAAGGCTCTAATAAATTTCTTTTTTCCTGTGGATAAAAAGCTCTGACTTTCATTACATCAAGAGGTTTTTTTTTCCTTGGTGGTGTTTTTGATTGCAGTTGGATGATTCTGCAGCCTGATAGCTATGATCAGTTCTGCTATGTCCCCCCCTTTGTTAACTTCTTCATTTGGATGCTGTTCTAAAGCCAAAGAAACCAATTTTCCTTCAATAGCATAAATCTGGAGTGCCAATTTTAGCTTTGGGCCAAGTGGGTGCATTTGTGCCATCCTCTGATCAATGGACAGCATTCTCTTTGTTTGATCTGATTTTGCCTTTTTGCTGAGTGCTTGATCCTGAGAAACAGCTGGCATTTGCAGGAAGTAAGAGGGCCCATCTTTGGAAAACCCAAGAACAAATCTGGGCAGCTGGTTTTTATTTGGGATAGTATTTTCTAGACAACATAACAGGGAAAGAAATCATAGTTCTGGGACATAGTGTTGATGTTGTTGTTCCCCAAGCACAACCAGGGGTCTCTTGTTTAGTCAAATGAACATTCTGGGATTAGGGACATCTGAAGTGGACAGAGTGTGGGTCTGGTAAATCTAACTAACTTTAATAAGATGAAATAATAGAAGGTATTGTTAAGACCATGGAGGAAAAATAAAGATGAAATGATTCATCTCAAAAGAAGTAATAAACAAGTGGAAACAACATTTAACAAGCAATTTGGCCCAAACAAATAGTAATAACAAAGGAAACAGGTTGGATATACTGAGATTTTCTACATTTGTAAAATAAGGAACTTTAATTTTTTTCTTTTCCTCCTCTCTTTTCCTCCCTCCCTCCTCTCTTTTCCTCCCTCCCTCCTATCTTTTCCTCCTTCCCTCCTTCCTTCCTTCCTTTTTTTTCCATCCCTCCCTTCTCTCTCTCTTCCTTCCTTCCTTCCTTCTTCCAGACTGGGTCTCCCTATCTTACCTAGGTTGGCTACTCCTGGGTCACTTTGCTGAGATCCCACTCTGATCTGTATGGGAGCTTTAAAACCTGTTTCATTTTGGATCTAGGCTAATTTATCTTTTTTAGGCAGCCTAGTGACTCTTCCGTCCTGTCTTTCTCCTCCTCCCCATCCCACAGGGCTTCACTATATAAATATATATCAACTTATCCCACTGTAGCTCAGAACTCTTGAGCTGAAGGAATCAGCTGGGCTCAACAACTCAAATAATTCCTTTAGAGGCGTGAGTCACCACACCCAGTAAGTGTAAGTTTCATAGTCTCATTTCCCCATGAGATAATAGAGAATGAAGAAATAAATTCAAGCTTGCTTTTTTGGTTCTGAAAAAAAGAGAATGAGGACAATAATGTGACCTTGGCAATTCTGGGTCCTAATTGTACAGCATTTAGATGTATACAGAAGATCTGTATTATACATCATATAAACCAGGAAGACTAATTTTGTGGTAGGTAAAGGTATCTCAATTTGGGGGGCTATACTTATCCAGAGGAAGATCAATACCCCAGCTACTCAGAATATAGGGATCATGTGGTTCTCAAACATTTTGGCCTTAAGATTCCTTTATGCTCTTAAAAATTACTGAGGACTCCATATTTTGTATGTTATATTTATCAATATCTACTTTATTAGAAATTAAAACTGATAAAATATTAGAATACTTATTTATTAATTAGCCTAGAAATAAATAATAACACAATTCCAATTTGACATAAAGAACATATTTTTATGATACATAACTTTATTTTCCAAGACATAAAATATTTAATTTTGCATATCTTTGCAAATCTCTTTAAGGTCTGGCTTAATAAAAATCAGCTGGATTCTAATATCAACTTCTGCATTCAATCTGTTGCAATAAGTTATTTTGGTTGATGCATATGAAGAAAATTTGGCTTTATATACATGTACAATTGGAAAAAAGAAGAATATTTTAATAGACAAATACTATCTGAGTTGTGAAAATAGCTTAGACCTGACAGACCTCCTGACAAAGTCTCAGACACTCCAAAGATTCATAGATCACACCATGAGAGTTGCTGATCTAGTCCAATCTCCTTTTTTGTTGAGAAATGAGGCCCAGAGAAAGGAAGTGACTTACTTAAGATTACACAGACTATAAGTAGTCAAGTTGGGTTTTGAATCTAGAATTCTACTATCCTATGCTGCTTCTCAGGTTTAATCTTACACAACTAAGTGGTAAGTTGAATGTGCCTTTTAAAATTAAAAACAAAACCTCCCAAAAAATAAACACACTAATGTCCAATGGCTTTACTGTGAGAAACACAACAAAACCTTGAATTTTGGAAATTTAAAGATAGAAGATAATTTAGAGATCATCTGATAAATTATTTTGTAGAAGTAAAAAGTGTTCCAAGGAGGCATAACTTGGTCAAAGTGAAACAGGTATCATTGGTAGAACCTAAACCAGGAGCCAGGTCTTATGACTCTTTATGCATTGTACCTTTTACTTTATTTTACTGCTCCTCTTATTAGAAGAGGCTAAATAAAGACCTGGGGATGGATGATGTGACAATATTTTAAGGAAAGGATTTTTGCCTGTAGAATATATTGCAAATGATGCAAAGAACTCATTATTGTTCAGAATGCTTTCTTCTCTAAATCTCTGTAAAGCTGGTGGCTCTGGTTTGACTGAGACATCATGGTTGAAGGGGAACAATTAAAGAAATAAGATTGGAAAGTCAGGTTGGAGTTAGACTGGCGTTCTAATAAAAGAGTTTGGATTGCATTTGAAAGGTAATAGAGAGTCATGGTAGTTTTGGAATGGAGCAGTAAGATGATCTGACATGTATCTCTGGGAGATTGTTTTGGTAGCTGAGTGGAGGACAGAATAAAGAAGGGACAGCCTAGAGGCAAGTCTCTCCTAATGGTCATGGGTAGTGGTATAAGTGGAAAGAAAGGGATGGATCTGAGAGGTGCTGTGGGTCTTAACCACTATGACTCTGGAACTGATTAGATATGAGAGGTGAGGAAGAAGAAAGAGTCAAGAAAGACTTGGTGACAGAGAGAATGAATGGCTGTGCATCCACAAAAATGGAGAATTTCAAAGAAGGGGTGGGATGAGGCAGGCCAAAGTGTGAGGTGTCATTATGATTACTGCCATTATTATTGCTAGTCCACTCCAGCAGGGTCTTACTGTCTGTCATTTGACTGTCAAGTAATCTTTTAAGACCATTGTCTCCCTTAGGGCTATTTGCATCTAAATAGGAAATTCTCTGAGGTGAAAAGCCTTTAAGACTCCAAGGAATGGATCTCTAATGGTGGAATGACAAGACAGGTGGTGTTGTTGACATTTCTGGGCAGAGGGCCCTGCTTGTTACCCCTTCAAATAACACTGACTGGCAGTACAGCTCAGGTCCTTGGATTATGTACACATTTATTGTTCATTCAGGTCTTGCTTCCATATTCAGAGGATGCTCTGTGTCTCCTTTCCAATTGTAGAGTAGGGAGAAAAATATTTCATTCACCTCCTTCTTAGAGGCAGATTTCAGAGCCAAGAACAAAGTTTTGAAACAAACCCTAAGTGGTACAAATGTTCAGTGGAGCAACATGAAGAGAAATTGCCTCTAAGTTTAGCTCCTACATTCATCACCTTGAAGCAGTAAGAAATGTTCCAATAAAGTTATATAAGCCATCAAAAGAAGAAAAGAAGAAAGGGAAAATTACCCACATATTATTTCTTACAGAGACACCACCACAACCAAAAGAAGGATATAATATTTGTTGTGTCATTATTCACCATTGCATCCTTTCCTCCCCACCGCAAGCCCCATCCCTTATACTCCAAATGTCTGCTCTCTTTTTGCCTCCTAGAATCTCCTTTCAGCAGCCATCCAGCTTGAACTCTACCCTTTCTTATTGGAAAGATGTGAACTTGGTCAATTCTGAGACAATAGGTAGCCTTTGGTGAGGGAGATACTCATTAGTGTAGGGTAGTTTTGAGTAGAATAGAAAAGACAGGGATCCTAATAAAAATGCTAAATGTATGTAAGTCCAGTCCCTTTTGACTATGTCCAAACACCTAGAAAGGCACTAAACTAAAAGAAACTAAAAGAAAAAGAGACTATACTTAAAAGAGAGAAATGGAGACTTGGAAGAAGATGATAAAAATAAAAAACATGGTTGAGTATATTTCACTCCCCATGATCTCAAAATAGTAAGACGTGAACAAAAAATACATAAAATGACAAATAATAAGAAAAGCCTCACAGAAAAAAATAGAGATTGATAACCAAAAGTAGGAGCTGAACAATGAATAGATTCTATAGTTCAAAAAGAAATCAATGTATAAACCTCTAATGAAAGGAAAATTATGATAGCAACCATTCTGAAATAACTAAACAGCTCCAATAACCTTTAGAATGGTTCAAAAAAGAAATATAGACATAAATAGGATGGAAACTTTAGCTCTCAATAAAGAAATAAAAAAGATGAACAGAAAGTTAAAAAATTAAACTGATGAAAAAGTTTATTCACAGAAATCAGGTTTTTGTAAGGGAGAATATGGGATTTGTAATTCAAAAATCTAATAGTAGGAAAAACTTGATAGAACAATAAAAAGACAAATTTGAGATATAAGATGAGATCTCAAGAAACAAGTGATACTTGCTAAAAAAAAAAAAAACAGGCTTCATGAAAGTAATCTGAGAATTCCAGATTTTCCAGAAAAACAGGATGAAATAGAAAGTCTGAATATTAGGGTTTTTTTTTTGTTAAACATGTGCAATTCTTCTTTACATATTTCCACAATCATCATGCTGCACAAGAAAAATCAGATAAAAAAGGAAAAAAAATAAGAAAGAAAAAAATCCAGCAAACAACAACAAAAAAGGAGAAAACACTATGTTGTGATCCACATTCAGTCCCCATAGTCTTCTCTCTGGGTGCAGATGACTCTCTCCATCATCTCCATCACCTTTGGAATTAGCCTGAATCACCTTACTGTTGAAAAGAGCCACGCCCATCATAATTGATTATTGTAAAATCTTGCTATTGCTGTGTACAATGTATAACATCAGTTCTTGTAAAGCTCTCCTTTCTGAAAGCATCCTGATGATCATTTCAATACTATAATATTCCACAACATTTATATATCATTATTATTCAGCCATTTCCCAAATAATGGACATACACTCAGTTTCCCAGTTCCTTGCCATTACAGAAAATGCTGCCACAAACATTTTTGAACATGTAGGTCATTTTCCTTTTTTAAGATTTCTTTAGGATACAGACCCAGTAGAGATACTGCTGAATGAAGGATATGCTCAGTTTGATAGCCCTTTGTGCATAGTTCCAAACTGCTCTCCAGAATAGTTGGATCACTTCACAACTCCACCAATAATATATTCATGTCCCAGTTTTTCCACATTCCCTCCTGTATTTATCATTATGTTTTCCTGTAATCTTAGCCAGTCTAAGAGATATGTAGTTGTACCTCAGAATTTCTCTGATCAATAGTGATTTAGAACATTTTTTTCATATAATTAGAAATGGTTTCCATTTCTTCATCTGAAAATTGTCAGTTCATATTCTTTGACCATTTATCAATTGGAGAATGATTTGTATTCTTACACATATGAGTCAATTCTCTATATATTTTAGAGATATATTTTATCAGAACCCTTAGATATAATTTTTTCCCTTCAGTTTATTGCTTCCCTTCTAATCTTGTCTTCATTGGTATTATTTGTAAAAAAGTTTTAATTTAATGTAATCAAAATTATCCATTTTGCATTACATAATATACTCTAGGTTTTTTTTTTTTTTTGGCCACAAATTCCTTCCTGCTTTCACAGATCTGAGAGTTTCCTTTGTTTTTTTTAATTTGCTTATAATATCACTCTTTATGTCTAAATCATGTACCCATTTGGACCTCATCTTAGTGTAGGGTGTTAGGTATTGGTCAAAGCCTAGTTTCTGTCATATTATTTTCTAATTTTCCCAGAATTTTTTGTCAAGTAGTGAGTTCTTATCCCAGAAATTTGGGTCTTTGGGTTTATCAAACACAAGATTACTATAGCCATTGACTATTGCGTCATGTAAACCTAACCTATTCCACTGATCGACTATTCTATTTCTTAGCCAGTATCAAATGATTTTCTTGACCACTGCTTTATTATATAGTTTTAGGTCTGGTATAGCTAGGCTACCTTCATTTGCATTTTTTTCATTAATTCCCTTGAAATTCTTTACCTTTTATTCTTCCAAATGAACTTTATTATTTTTTTCCTAGCTCTGTAAAGTAATTTCTTGGCAGTTTGATTAGTATGACACTGAATAAGTAGATTAATTCAGGTAGAATTGTCATTTTTATTATATTAGTTCAGCCTACTCCATTGGATTTTGTCAAATGCTTTTTATACTTCTATTGAGATAATTATATGATTTCTATTAGTTTGGTTATTGATATAATCAATTATGCTAATAGTTTTCCTAATATTGAATGAGCCCTGCATTCCTGGCATAAATCCTACTTGGTCATGGCATATTGTTCTAGAAATAACTTGCTGTAATCTCTTTACTAATATTTTATTTAAGATTTTTCCATCAATATTTATTGGGAAAATTGATCTAGAATTTTATTTTTCTGTTTTGACCCTACATAGTTTAGGTATCAGCATCATATCTGTGTCAAAAAAGGAATTTGGTAGGATTCCTTCTTTCCCTATTTTTCCAAATACTTTACATAGTATTGGAATGAATTGTTCTTTAAATATTTGGTAGAATTCACTTGTAAATGCATCTGGCCTTGGGGATCTTTTCTTAGGGAGCTGATTAATAGTTTGTTCAATTTCTTTTTCTAAAATGGGACTATTTAAGTAATTTATTTTCTCTGTTAATCTGAACAATCTATATTTTTGTAAGTATTCATCCATTTCACTTAGATTATCAGATTTATTGGCATACATTTGGGCAAAATAGTTCCTAATTATTGCTCTAATTTCCTTTTCAATAATGGAAAGCTCACCCTTATTATTTTTGATACTAGCAATTTGATTTTCTTCTTTCCTGTTTCTCATCAAATTGACTAAAGGCTTATCTATTTTGTTGTTGTTTTTCATAAAACCAACTCTTAGTTTTGTTTATTAGTTCAATAGGTTTCTTACATTCAGTTTTATTAATCTCCCCTTTTATTTTTAGAATTTCAAATTTGGTATTCAATTGGGGGGCTTTTAATTTGTTCTTTTTCTAGCTTTTTTAGTTGCATGCCCAATTCATTGATCTTGTCTTTCTCTATTTTATGCAAGTTAGCATCTAGAGATATAAAACTTGTAAGAACTGCTTTGGCTGCATCCCATAAATTTTGGTAAGTTGTCTTATTATTATCATTCTCTTAAATATCAATTATTTCTATGATTTGTTGTTTCACCCATTCTTTAAGACTAGATTATTTAGTTTCTAATTGATTTTTGAACTACTTTCTCTGACCCTTTATTACATTTAGTTTTTATGGCATCATGATCTGAAAAAAGATTCATTCACTGTTTCTATGTTTCTACATTTGATTGTGAGGTTTTTATGCCCTAATACATGTTCAATTTTTGTATAGCTTCCATGTACTGCTGAGAAAGAAAGTATATTGTTTTCTGTCCCTATTAAATTTTCTCCAAAGGTGTATCATACTCAAATTTTCTAAAATTCTATTTACTTCCTTAACTTCTTTATTATTTATTTTGTGGTTCAATTTATCAATTTAAGGTTGAGAATCTCCACTAGTATAGTTTCATGGTTTATTTCTCCTTGCAGTTCTCTTAACTTCTCCTGTAGGAATTTGGATGCTATACCACTTGGTGCATATATATTTAGTACTATATTTCTTCATTAGCTATGGTACCCTATAGCAAAATATAGTTTCCTTCCTTATCGTTTTTAATTAGATCTAATTTTGCTTTTACTTAATTGTAGATCAGGATCCTTATCCCTGCATTTTTTTTTACTTTAGCTGAAGCATAATAGACTCTGCTCCAGCTTTTCACCTTACTCTGCATGTATCACTCTGCTTTAAATGTGTTTCTTGTAAACAACATATATTAGTATTCTAGCTTTTAATTCAGATTGCTATCTGTTCTCATTTTATGGGAGAGTTCATTCCATTCACATTCACAGTTAAAATTTCTAACTCTCTATTTCCCACCATCTTATTTTCCCCATATTATACTTTTCTCTTTTATTTTCCCCTTTTCCTCCTCCCCATTGTTTTGCTTTTTACCACCATCTTCCTCAGCCCTCCCCTTTTACAGCCTTCCTCCTTTTTTATCCTTTCTCCCTTCTACTTCTGTTCTCCCTTCTATTAGCCTCTCCTTTTCTTTTCCCTTTCCCCTTTTACTTCCCTTTAGATTGAGACAAGTTTCTCTGTCATACTAAATATGTCTGATATTCTCTCTTTGAGCCAAATCTGATAAGATTAAAGTTTACACAATACTCCCCCCCTTCTTTTCCTCAATTGTAATAGATTTTTTTTAGCTCTTTATGTTATGTAATTTACTCCACTTTACTCCCCCTTTCCTCTTCTTCCAGTACAATCCCTTTTCTACCCCTAATTTCTTTTTTATGTTATCACAATAAAGTCAAATTATATTTGCACCCTCTAATAATACCCATAACAAAGATATAGTTCTCAAGAATTAAACATATCACCTTCCCATATGGAAAGTAAACTTTTTAACCTTTCAAATCAAATTTTTCCTTCCTTTGTTACCTTTTTATGCTTCTCTTGAGTTCTGTGTTTGAAGATCAAATTTTCTGTTCAGCTGTTTTTTTTTCATAAAAAATCAGTGAAATCCCCCTATTTCATTGAATTTCCATCTTTTCCCCCGAAAGATAATGCTTAGTTTTGCTAGATAGTTGATTCTTGACTTCAGTCCAAGCTCCTTTGCCCTCCAGAATATCATTATTTTCAATCCTTAGATCCTTTAAAATGGATGCTTCTAGGTCCTGAGTAATCCTGATTGTGGTTCCTTGATATTTGAAGTGTTTCTTTCTGATTGGTTACAGTGTTTTCTCCTTGATCTGATAATTCTGAAATTTAACTATGATATTCCTTGGAGTTTTCATTTTGTGATCTCTTTCAGGAGGTGACTGGTGGATTCTTTCAATGGCTATTTTATCTTTTGGTTTTAGGGCAACAGGGCAGTTTTCCTTGATGATTTTTTCAAAGATGTTATAAAAACATCTTTTCAGGTGGTCCAATAATTCTTAGATAGTATCCCCTTGATCTATTTTCCAGGTCAGTTGTTTGTCCAATGAATTATTTTACATTCTCTTCATTTTTTTTTCATTTTTTTGTTTGATTATTGATGTCTCATTGAGTCATTCACTTTATTTTTTTAAATGTTAATTTTTAGTGAATTATTTTCTTTATTTAGATTTTTTATCCCCTTTTGCCTTTGATGAATTGAATTTTTAAATGAGTTGTTTTGTTCATTGGATTTTTCCCCCATTTTACCAATTCTACTTTTTAGAAAATTGTTCTCTTTTTCCATTTCACCAATTCTGTTTTTCAAGGAGTTGTTTTCTTTTTCCATTTGTTCAACTCTATTTTAAGGATTTTTCTTCAGATAATTTCTGTGTTTCTTTTTCCAAACTCTCCTGAAAAGCTCTCATTTCCTTTCCCGATTTTTTCTTCCAACTCTCCTTTAAAATTTTATTTGAATTCTTCCAAGAGAGCCCCTTGAGTTTGGAGATCAACTCATATCATACTTTGAGGCTTCATATAGGGACTTTTGCCTTTAGTGTCCCAAAGGAAATGAGAGCTTTGCAGGAGAGTTTGGAAAATGCAGGCTTCTTTACCATGCTGGGTGGTTGTAGCCAAGTTCCACGTTATGCTGGTCTTCAGGGGCTCACTATTTGTCTTCTGTAGTTTGTGTTAGAGGTCTCACAGCTAGTCTGCTGACCCTTTGGCTTCTGAACCAGGCCAGAGTAGCAAATGCTGCTGTATTTTAGCTAAGAGCCTCCTGGTAGATTACTCCAGTGTGATGAGGCTTTTCTATCCTGGGTCCCTGCCTCATACCTGCCTCCTCCCACAAATGCCAGATTGAGGCAGACATTTCCTAAAGTTATTCCAAAATATCTTCTGCTGAAAATTTGTGACACTCCAAATATTTGTGGATTCTGTCACTCCCAATCCCATTCAGAGGCTTGATCTGGTATGGATCTCAGGGAAGCCATGAAGAGCTCAAAGACCTGTCTACTCTCTTCCATCTTGGCTCTGCCCCCTTGAATAATAGTTTTAAGGGAAAAACATGCAAAAATTATCCAAATGTAGTAAAAAGTGAAGATATAGGATTGATATCCTTAATAGGTCACCCAGAAGCCCAGAACTTAACTTACCAAGAAACATTTTTTTCAAAGTTTAAAACAATACAATAAGCATTCTAGGGCAGCTAATTGGCATAGTGGATAGAGCAATGGGTTTTGAATTAGAAAGACTCGTTTTCCGGAGTTCAGATCTGAATTCAGATACTTACAGCTATGCTACTTTGGCAAATTACTTAACCTTGTTTATCTCAGTTCCTCATCTGTAAAATGAGCTGGAGAAGGAAACAGCAAACCACTCCAGTATCTTTGACAAGAAAACCCCACATGGGATTGTGAAGAGTGGGGAAACAACCACCACCACAAGAAACCCTTCACTTACTAAATGAAAATAATTAGAATTGCCCAAACTATTTCTACATTGTGAGAAATAAAAGGAATTATTGGAATATGATATTCAATAAGGGAAAGGAGTTAGGTTTGTATCCCTCAAATAATATATCCTGAGAAATCAAACTTAATTATTTACAAAAGATAGAATTTTGGGGCAGCTAGGTGGCATAGTGGCTAGAGTACCAGCCTTGAAGTCAGTCAAGAGGACCTGAGTTCAAATCTGGCCTCAGACACTTAACACTTCCTGGCTGTGTGACCCTGTGTTAATCCCAATTGCCTCAGGGAAAAAAAAGATAGAATTTTATCAAAATAGAAGAATTTGTTTCTTTTTTTTGAAAATTTTTATTAGTTATATTTTGTTTCCTGTTATTTAAGTTTTTTTAAAAATTTAATTACATGGAAATTACATGGAAAGAGAATTTTCAACATTCATTTTTGTAAGATTTTGAGTTTCAAATTTTTTTCTCCTTCCTAACTGCCTTCCTCCTCAAGACAGCAAACAATCTGATCTAGGTTATACATATACAATCATTTTTAAACATATTTTCATATTAGTCATGTTATCAAAGAAAAATCAGAACAAAAGGGGAAAAATACAAGAAAGAAAAAACAACAACAAAAAATGACAATAGTGTTCATTCAGTCTTCATAGTTCTTTTTCTGGTTGCAGATGGCATTTTGTATCCCAAGTGTATTGGAATTGTCTCAGATCTCTGTATTGCTGAGAAGAGTTAAGTCTATCATAGCTGATTATCATGTAATGTTGCTGTTATTATGCATAGTGTTCACCTTGTTTTGCTCACTTCATTTAGCAATCAATTCATGTAAATCTTCTCAGGCTTTTCTGAAGTTAGCTTGCTTATCATTTCTTGTAGAGCAATAATATTTCATTACATTTATGTACCACAGCTTATTTAGTTATTCCCAATTGATGGGCATCCACTCAATTTCCAATTCCTTGGCACCACAATAAAAGCTGTTACAAACATGTCTGTGTATGTGAGTCCTTTTCCTTTTTTATGATCTCTTTGGGATGCAGACCCAATAGTTGCTTTGTTGGATCAAAGGGGGTGCACAGTTCTATAGCCCTTTCAGTACAATTCCAACTTTCTCTCCAGAATGGTTGAATCAGTTCATAACTTCACCAACAATGCATTAGTGTCCCAATTTGCCCACACACCTTTCAACATTTATAATTTTCTTTTCCTGCCTTCTGATGCACAGTGGACATTTGGGAAAAACTGATTAATCATAATAAAGGTTCATAGGGGTAGATTTAACTTCCAGGATGAGAAGGCTGCAGGGGCAAGTGATCTTGCAAGATCAGAATGCAGAATGACAGAGTCTCCATCATTTTTATAGTCATTATGACATCCCAGCTCAAGGAGAGTCAAAGGAGAAGAATCAAACCAATCCATTCATAGGTCCAATTAATCCCCATCCCCTAAATATTCCACATCTACAATTTTAATTATGTGTATGGAACTTCTGTTTTGGAAACATCTCTTTTCAGTACAGACTAATAGCTTCTGATCTTTGAGATCTGCTTTGGAGCACTGAGATTTTAAGGGCTTTGCCCATATTTTCACAGTTTCTATGTGTAGGAGGCAGGATTTGAATTAAGATTTTTTTTCTTTTCTGGCTCTCCATTTGCTATATCAGTCTAAAAATTTTTAACAAAAAAATGCCTAGAGCAAGACAAAGCTATTATTTTTCTTAATCTCTTATATTCTTTGAGAGCTATTAAGTTAACAAAGAGAAGGTAAAATTCAAAGGAGATTAAAAAATCAGAAAGAGAGATGGGGAAAGAATAGAACTGATATTTTGTGGGTGAAAATCTATTTTCCCTATCCTTCATTGAGAATCTATATTTTGGAAGATGCAGAAAGAAAGAGAATGTGGGGTCAAGGAATAGTGTATCTGACTATGTTTGATTAGATCAATATGAACTCAGAAGGCTCCACAAGAAATTAGTCACAAATAGTCCATATGAACATTTGGAACGGAGATATCTCTAAACTTGTGTATTTTACTTTTCTATTGAATTACTTCAATTGTGCTCTGCTTATAGACCAGAATGCTTTCTTTGATGTGGGTGCCTCATGCTGGCCTCTATGCCTCTATGCCAATAAATTCTGTATCTCACAATCAATTCCATAGGTTTTTTTCCCCTGAGGCAATTGGGGTTAAGTGACTTGCCCAGGGTCACAAGCTAAGAATTGTTAGGTGTCTGAGTTCAGATTTGAACTCAGGTCTTCCTGACTTCAGGGCTGGTGCTCTATCCACTGCACCATCTAGCTGCCCAATTCCATAGCTTTTTTCTTTCTTTCTTTCTTTCTTTTTTTAGGCAATTGGGGTTAAGTGACTTGCCCAGGGTCACACAGCTAGGAAGAATTAAGTGTCTGAGACCAGATTTAAACTCAGGTCCTCCTGACTTCAGGGAATTCCATAGTTCTTTAAAGAGATCTTGGGAGTGTCCTTGTATCACTTTTTGTGACTTCCACATAGGTGCTTGCTTTGTGTGAATTCTCTGTAATACTCTTTTCAGCAAACATACATTTGACATTCAAGCAATGTGACCAGCCCATTGGAGTGGTTGTGCTCTTTTCAGTAGAATTTAAATATTTGATAATTCAACTCAAGAAATGACTTCAGTCTCTAGTATATATTTTGCTAAGTGATCTTCATAATCTTCCTAAGACAATTCAGATGGAAATGATTCAGTTTTCCGACATGGTGTTGGCAAACTGATCAGATTTTACAGACTTACACCAATGAGATCAGCCTAATAGCTCTGGAGACCTTCACTTTAATTAGTTCAATACCTCTTTTAGTTCAATTAGTTTAATACCTCTTTTCTCCCATACTTTCCTTCAGAGTATCCCAAATATTGAACTATCTCTGGCAGTGCATGTGGTAACCTCCTTAACTATCTGTACATCTTTGGAAAGTGTACTGTCAAGGTTAAATTAACTTTATCCATAGCATTCAAAATTTCTCAATTTGCTGTAACTGATGATTATACATAAGGATGGTGTGGTGTTGGCTGGGAGAGAACCTCTGTTTTCTTTGTATTGATTGTTAGGCCAAAATTAGCACAAGCCAACATATTAAAAACTGTCTATTATGATTAAGTTGGATTTATACTTGGAACATAAAGATTATTTAACATTAGAAAAATAATTAATATAATTTTATATGAACAAAAAAATACACGATTTCATCAATAGAAACAGAAAGTTGACAAAAATATAATATTCATTTATCTAAAAAACCTAAAAACAGTCAGATGTGTCATTTAAAAATATGATCATTTATATTTCTCAATACCAGAGATATAATTATTTTCCCTAATAAGTTCAGAGCATACAAAGCAAAGTACTATTGACATAATAATTGTACATAGTAGTTGACATAATTACTCTCTATAACTACAAGATAAGAGAAAGAAATGAAAGAAATAAACATTGGTAAATAGAAGGCAACATTGTTTCCCCATTTACACATATTATGATGGTTTATTTAGAAATTGCAGACAAAAAAGTGAAGAGAAGTAAACACATATACAACCACTTTTTTTGTAAGTTTCTAAAAAACCTGATAAAATGAGAGGATAAATTATATGCAGAGCAACCAAAATGGCATATAATATCTTAGAAGTAATTTACTAAGACATACATATACATCCAGAAAGAGGCCTGTGGGAACTGGGTGTGAACTACAACACAGCATTTTAACGCTTTCTGTGAATGTTTCCATGCATTTTGTTTTCCTTCTTAGGTTGTTTTTTTCTTCTTCTCTTTCTAGATCTGGTGTTTCTTGTGCAGTAAGATAACTGTATAGATATGTATACATGTATTGTATTTGTCATATAATTTATCCTATTTAGCATGTATTAGATTACCTGTCATCTAGGGGTGGGGGGTGGGCGGAAGGAGGGGAAAAGCTTGGGGAAAAAAAGTTTTTGCAAAGGTCATTGTTGAAAAATCACTCATATGTTTTGTAAATAAAAAGCTTTATATATTAAAAAAATTTACTAAGACATAAAAAGAATTTGTACATATGTAACCAAAAATACTCTTTATAGAAATGAAGAATACTTCTGTAACTAGAAAAATAGTCAATATTCATGTCTGGCTTATGCCAACATAATAAAAATTGATTATATTATCTAATTTAAAGATTAAGTACTATACTAATCAAAGGAATTAAAAGTAAGAAAAAAAATCAAGATTTCTTTAGAGAAATCAAGAGTTGCAAGGAAAATAATAAAAAAGAAACATTCCAAACTATATTATAAACTATAATTATCAAAATAATTGGCCAGTGAAACAAACTAAATCATCAAACTCCAGAAACAAATGAGTAAGGTAACCTACAATGATAAAATCACAGATCTTCATAAGTAAAGAAGGGGATATGTGGTAGAGACAGAGGAAGATGAATTTTGGACTAGTAAGAATGACTAATAGGATTTTGAAAACTATGTTTGATTAGGATTAATGGAAGAGGATGGTCAAATAATCTGGCAAAGAAAGAATACATTATTCTACAAGGCAATAACCCATTATCTATACCTAACTGGGTATTTTATACTCACTGTCATTATTCTAAGATTTTCTGGTAAACCTGGGCTTTTCAGCTAGTATATGGGACTTTGTCATATCATGGCAAAGACCTAATTTTTGTATTCAACCCAACTCTTCCTGGAAGCTTTTACTCCATCTCCTTTCATATGACTGACTTCTAAGAGAGAGACTCCAGTAATACTCTGGGTGCATTCTCTTGATAACATTCTTTTTTCTTTCTCATTTTTATAGTCACTTTGAAACTTTCAGTTTTCAGAAGCAGCTTTTCAAAGAGATTTTGCTTGATTTACCTCTCAGAAAGTCAAACCTGTGATTGAAATGATATTCCATATTCATATCCTAATCTGAGCTTCTCCCCTCCACCATATGGCAGTCAAGTTGTTATGATCTCTAGGCTCTGCATAGGTACTTGTGATTGCTTTGGTGTGGGAACTCTCAAAATGAATGCAAATCATAACTCCTTTACAGCTTAGAATATGGTTCTCAAGATTTAATGTGGCCAAAAAAATTAATGATTCTGTGACCAATCAGGTGATGAGTTTCACTAAACTAAGCTGGTCTTTTCCTTGGATATGACCTGTCATGGAACCCATAAGTCTACCTAGCTTAGTAAAACTGCTCTAAAACTTTTATTCCAAATTTTCCAAATGAAATTAAGAATCTTCTTCCATTCTACAATGAGTCCCTATATCATGGTTTTAGTTCTCTGCTATCCCCCCCCCCCCCATTTTCACCATGGAGTATAAAGAATAGAGATTGTTTATCCCTAAAGGAGCTATAGGAGCTTCCTCTAGATGTGTTGTGACCCATTTAAAATTTTCAAATGTGTTTCTCTCCCTCCACCCCAAAAGAAAGAAAGATTATAATGAGAGCTTTGTTAAATATAGGGCATCATATTTTTTGGATACATTTAGATTCAAAGATCTTGCCTCATTCCTGAAAAATGCCCCCTACCCCTCACTCTCCTGCCTGTGTCTCTTGATGTGCACACAAGGTTGATCTAGTCCCATTTACCAGTCCTTCCCAAAATCCAACAAAAAAAATCTATGTAAGTGGAAAGTACCACTTTTTGATTGCACAAATGGATAAATTCGGTAAGTCTTTTAATTTATGCTAAGTACTCTTCCCCAGGCCTGAGCCAACAGGAGTATCCTTGCCAACATGTGCTTCCATGCAAACACATTTGTTAATGTCACCATTCTTATGCAAACTTTTTCATGGATACCCCATGTGAGCTTTACAAACACAAAGACAAATGTGAACCAGTGATTCATAGAACATCACTCCCAGTGCCCATGTTTTCTCTGATGTGAATATGAATATTATATGAGTTTCTATAATTATGGGAGAAGATTCAGTCTTTATTTTTAACATACTCAACTTTACATAATAATCTGGTAAATTCCTCCAAAATGAACCTGTTTCCAAACCATTTCTTCCAAGATAGACCAGGTCAAAAGAGCTCTTTGGTAATTGGTCACAGAGCAATCAACTGGATGACTCCATAGTTGATTCAATCTCATTGTTAAGCTGGTCAGCTAAAAATATAATGAAATGATTAGTATAGCTATTTTAGCCATCTTGACAATTCAATTCAATAAGAATCTATTAATAACCCAATTGATAAAGCAGGCAGCACTAAATAATGGCTTAGCAATTGGCATTGCAATCGATGGAAAAAATGTATTTACTTTTATTGGGACAGTTTGAGTAACATAGACAACCTAAATGAATCTATTTAGCCCTCTGGACACAGAGATTTAGTGTCATCTCTCCATAACTTGTTCCAAGCTGGTTCTAGGATATAGTCTGGCTCACTGTGGTAATTCACAAAAATCCCTTTCTAGGAAAACTAATGGATAAAGCTAGATTGCTTCAACCCATGGATGAATCCCCCCAAATGGTGGATACTCAGAATAGAAATTGAATCCCAGGAAGTGGCATGCAGGTGTAAATGCTGCTCAGGATTTTCAGGATCTAAAGCATATGCAAGCCCACAAAATAGGCAAACATTGTGAATTATTTATGACAAGCAATTTAACATTAACAACAAATACAAATTACAATAATTGCTAAACAATGCCCCATAAATATTTGTAGTTTTATGTGCTAAAAAAGATTAAATCTTGCCAAATTTCTCTCCAGGAGTACTAGAAGCTCAGCAATCATTGATAGGCTACAGAAATTTGAGTCAAAGATTAGGCACCCTCAAGTGATGAACTTGTATGAAGAACTAATCTAAGATCCTCCAGGCCAGATGGTTGTGCACTCCCTGTAAGAACAGAACTCTGATAGAAACCATCCAATTTACTGACACAAGGAAGGATCATAAAGTCAAAGGACTTAGAGATGGAAGGTAGCTTGATGGTGCTGGAGATGGAATGCTGCACCTGGAGTCAGAAAGATCCAAATTCAGTCTCATTCACTTACTAGCTGTGTGACCCTGGGAAAGGCATTTGCTGCCTCAAGTTCATCAGTTGTAAACTGGTGACAAAAATATAATACCTACCTCCTAGGGCTTCTGTGAGGATCAAATGAGATGATATTTAGAAAATATTTATTGCAGTGCCTGGCAGAGTAGGCACTTAATCTTTTCTTCCTTCCATCTTTCTCTCTTTCTCTTCGTCCCTCCGTGCCTCTCTTCCTCCTTCCCTCCCTCCTTCACTTCCTCTTTTCTAAACTCCTTTCCTTTCTCTTTCCCTCTCTCCTTCCCTCCCTCCTTTTTTTCCTCCCTCTCTCCCTCCCCCTTTTTTCTTCCCTCCTTTTCTCCCTCCATTCCTCCCTCCTCCCCTCTCTTCTTCCTTCCACTCTTCTTTCCTTCTTTTATCCCTCATCAGCCTTTAGGTTTCTAGATTTTATCCTCCCTCAACATTTTCTAGGTGATATCATCTCCTGCTGCATTCTCACATAGAATTCTAGTGGATATAGTTTCTCAAAAAGAGAATAATATCATTCCAAGCAGATACTTGGTAGCCCCTAGGGACACCACATTCCCTTACATACAAAAATAGAAGTATAATCCATAAGAAATCTGATGAAATCCTTCCAAGGTTTCCTTTAAATTGCTAAAGAAAGAAATGTGCTCTTTATGTGCTCTACCTTTCACTAACAACCAATGTGCCCTTAAGCAAATCATTGCCACTTCTCTCCAGGCCTTTGTTTTCTCTTGTAAAATGTGAGGGGTTGATCTACATTATCAAGAAGAAAAGAAGAAAGGTACATAGGTAGGCAGGAAAAAGGAAGGAAAGAAGGAAGAGAGGAAGGGAAAAAGGAAGCAAGCAAAAAAGGAAGGAGAAAGGAAGGAAGGAAGGAGGAAAAGAGGGAAGGTGAGAGGAAGGGAGGGAAGGAAGGAGTGAGGAAAGAGAAGGAAGGAAAGAAGGAAGGAAAGAAGGAAGGAAGGAAGGAAGGAAAGAAGGAAAGAAGGAAGGAAGGAATTATGTAATCTTTCTCCAGGCTGTACCTTATTCTGCTGAGTTTGCAGATCCTGAAGCCTCTTATCCCACCCTCATTCCACCTGCTACTTGACAGTTCCAGACTTTTTGACACTGCCATGTCAGCATGGTTGCACATGGTGAGATTTTCCCCTGTTCCTATTAATGCTAGGCTTTGTACTGGATGCAATCATACACTGCCAGCTCTTTGACACCTTCTGTACCATAAACAGTGATTGCAGAATTCTAAATGCTCATCAATCAGTTGATCCAGTGTCAAGAAATGATGGATCCAAAACATTTGGATAAAGCACGTATCTTGATTATCTGATGGGAAAATTGCTAACCCACCATTTCTCACTCTTCTAGACTAGATGGAAAGAGGCTAAAAGCAGCAGCACAAGTCTGGGACTGGGTTGAACTCATACAAGGGATCAGGAGGTTGTTTGGTTTGGGCAATAGTTATCATGAGTTTATTGCTTAATGCATTTTTCCCCTGTTATTTACTCTACATTTATTTAAAAAAAAATCTCTTTCAGTATAAAGCAGGCACATAGTAGGTGCATATAAAATGCTTGTTGATTGATGAAATCCACCACCACACTGTTAGTCTTGTTATTAATATTGGCTGGATGCCTGTGTGTATCTGGTATGGGTGTGTGTAGCTAGTTACACACTTACATACACACTCACACACATACATACACAGAGTAGCCCCAAAAAGTCTTAGTGCCATTATATGCTATTAAACTTAAAATTTTAGACTGGTAAGTTGAAAACTGCAAAATTCTTGAGACACCCTGAATATTCATAAATGTATGTGTTTGTGAATTGGTTGTTCAATAATTTAGCTATCTCCAACTCTCTGTGATCCTGGTACCAAATCCATGAGGTTTTCTTGGCAAGAATACTGCAATGATTTGCCATTTCCTTCTTCAGCGGATTAAGGCAAATATTAAGTGAATTGTCCACAGTCACACAGTCTATTTGTATCATATGAGGGACACATATATGCAAAATATGCAGAATTTGAATTTTGTCTGAATTTATATTTTCTGCTTTATATTTTCAGTCTACTTTGATCACATATTGCTCATTTTTGTGTGCTGCCTTGTCCTGTCTGGACCTACCTGTGTGGTTGACCTGGGGCTCATTAATTCTCATATTCTGACACTTTGATGCTGATTATGCTAATTGTATGTACTCTTCTAACCTTAGCTCCCCTCCTTCCTTTTTTCTTGGTGTTCTCTATCACCTCAGGGAGTCTATACATTTTGTTGGGTTACTCATTTGCATTGTTCTTTGTTTTCATTATTTCTGATGTAGCTTGTTAGCAGAATCCAGAAAGCATCAATTCCTATTTTAAAATTTTATCTGTGACAATCCACAAAATAACAATAATAATAGGTAACAGTGCTTTGTGATCTTGCTTGAGTCAGCCAATAATCCTGTGAGGTGGATTCCATTCACATTATCAATTTACATATAAAGGAGGCAATGGATTCTGGGAGGGGTTCCATGCCTTTCTCATGATCACATGACTAGTAAGCAATTGGGATTCAAACTCCAATCTTTTTGCCTTGAGTTCTGCAATGTCTACTGTAGTGCTATGTATGTCCCCAGTGTCTAGCACAGGACATTCTATATAGTAGTCTCTTCTTCTCTCTTTCCCTCCCTCCCTTCCAACATCCTTCCTTCCTTCCTTCCTTCCTTCTTTCTTTTTTTCTTACAATAAGATGGGCTGGTCAAGTGTTAATAAAGGTTTGCTGAGTGAATTAACAGATGAGTAAATGGATTCTTGTTTAAAAGGTGAATTTGATGTTCTCAGTTTCTTTGACTCTGGTTATGAATGAGTAAATTGGTGTACCATTGCAGTTGATAGCTATGATGTAATTAAATTCCCTCTTTTCCTAGATGAGGAATCTGGGGCACAAAGGTTTCAGGGAAGAGTTTTTATAGAAGCTATTTTATTTTTTCCTTTTTCTATTGCTGTAGCAAGTCTTTGGAATTAATTGAAAATTTTTTTCTGTTTTAACCTGTGATTTCTTTTGTGTAGGGGGTCTATGGTGAGGACATCCCCTTTATTAATTCAGATTCATACTTATTCTTCAATTTATAACCTTAAAAATGATGTCTTAGAGGCTGAGAGGTTGTGACTTATTCAGGGCTGTTTTGTGTCAGAGGCAGGCTTTGAATCAAGTCTTTCCTATCTTGAGTCAGTTTACCCATTATTTGAATCTTCTTCTCAATTAAATATAGCCTACCTAATCTGTATCACACATCCAAATATTCTTAAACAAATAATGTGATGCTAAACTGAGGCAATCACTTACCCAAATGGATTGTCACAGTCAGACAATTATTATTTTTGAAAAGGTAATATGGTTATGAGTTAGGAGATAGGTTAAAATAAATGGAACCATTTAGCCTAGCATTAGATAGAGCAACAATGGCCTTGGAGTCAGGAAGATCTAGTTCAAATCCTGCCCCAGATACTAAATAGTTATATTCACCTTGGGCAGGTCATTTAACCTGTTTATCTCAGTTTTTTCCATTTTAAAATGAAACTAATAATAGCATCTATCAGTCAGAGTTGTTGTGAGTGTTAAAGAAATGATATGTTAAGTCCTTTTTTGTTGTTTTACAGTCATGTCTGGCTTTTTTTGGCAAAGATACTGGAGTGTTTTGCCACTTCCTTCTCCATTTTATTTTATAAATAAGGAAACTGAGGCAACCAAGGTGAAGTGACTTGACCAGGATCACCCTTCTAGTAAGTGTCTGAGACTAAATTTGAACTCAAGTCTCCTGATTCCAGAATTCTATCCACTAAGCCATATATAAGAAAACCCTGACTTAGAAAACCATTTAGTAACATTATTTACAGTCTGATATATTTAAATTTATTTTGTTAATCATTTACCTATTTCATTTTAATTTATTTTACCCTGGGAATCTTTGGGGCACATTCATACTGGGGGTAAGATGGGGTGATGTTTGACAGTTCTGGTCCAGAGTATCTTTCATAGAGTTTGTCTCTGGGAAGAAAAATGGTTTTTGACTAAATTCAGGAATACTCATCCTTCGGAATGACACATTGCTCCCTTAACATTCCTCTTGATTGTGCAGCTGAACCAAAGAGGATTGGCATTTAAGTCAGGAAGAGTTCTGTTGGCCATAAGGAGCAAAGAGAGATGATTTTCTGTCCCTGGCTTCTGAAGAAGCCTCTTTGTTGACACAGCCAATCCTAACCCTCCCTTTGGACTTTCAGCAAGATAGGGAATTGATTTCTCTCCTTTCCATCCTCTGGAATCAATGGCTGCTGCAAGTCCAGGAGCTTGCCTTAAGGAATGCTGGGGTAGGGACTTGAGGTCCCTGCCTATATTTTCTGCTTTGTATGTTGTCTTAGAATAGAAACCTCTTGTGGAGACTGTTTACTTTGTGTTTATATTTCTAGAATTTAGTATAATTCTTGGCACTTAACAATATTTTTCATTAATTCCTTCATTCATCCATTCATTTTCCTAAATACAGATGATTAATTAATGATTCCGAGAAATGGATTATTTCCAGCTTTTGTGAATCTGAATATTGACAGGTGGTGGATTACAATTCCTGCAAATGTAGTGTTTCTCAAAATAGAAAACTTGTTTAGAAAAACCGTTCTCCTTCCTACTTTTTGTTTATTGGCTACCGTGGCTTCCTTTAAGTTGTAACTAAAATCTCATCTTCTACAGGAAGATTTTTCCAACCTCTCTTAATTTACATATAAATTATTTATTTTTTCCAGTATATAGCTTGTTTATATGTACTTGTTTGTGGATTCTCCCATAAGAGTCTCAGACGTCATTATCTTTTGCCTCTTTTTGTAACCTCAGAGTTTAGCACATTGCCTGGCAGATGCTAAATAGTTTATAAATTTTTATTGATTAATGGATTTATTACTTCAAAGGCTAATGCCCAAGTCAGATTCCAGTTTATCAAGAAATCTGAACTTTGTAAGTTGCTCATTCAGTATAGATACTAGCTGAATGTGAACTATTGATTCAACAGTTCAATTAAATGTTTTAATATTTTAAGTCTTCATCAATGCATGTTTATGAATTTTTTGTATTTTAGTTTTTTCTAGTAGAGAAAATCAACATCTTCCATATTTTTGATATTGTTTCATGAGCATTAGTCTTGTCTCTCAGTAGTAATTTCCTTTAGGAGTAGTTTTATTTCGCTTCTAAGCAAGTCATTTTATACTTATTATTCACCTCAATATTTCAGACAGCCATGATTTTACAGAGTTGCATGCCCTTTCTGCCCTGTTCTTTTCTACCCAACCATGGCTTAAAGCTGAGAGCGCTACAGGACCCAGATTGATGTCTTTCTTGGTGGAGAGTATGAAACAGTGGTCATGATTCCACTCAAGGAGATTTCAGAAACACCAGCAAAAGTCAATTCAATTCACCCATATTTTAGCGAGCAAGATAATATGCCAAGAATTGTGCTAAGTATCCTGGATACAAAGATTTTGAAAAGAAAAAAATTTCCTGTCCTCAAGGAGCTTACATTTTAAATGGAGGAGGAGCATATACATGTGTTAAGTATAAGGAAAAACAGTGTAGTGTAGCATCAATTCCTACTTTAAAATTTTATCTGTGATAATCCACAAAATAACAATAATAATAGGTAACAGTGCTTTGTCATCTTGCTTGAGTCAGCCAATAATACTGTGAGGTGGGTTCCATTCACATTATCAATTTACAGATAAAGGAGGCAATGGATTCTGGGAGGGGTTCCATGCTTTTCTCATGATCACATGATTAGTAAACAATTGGGATTCAAACTCAAATCTTTTTGCCTTGGGTTCTGCAATGTTTACTTTTGTGCTATGCATGTCCCCAGTGTTTAACACAGGACATTCTCCCTCCCTCCCTTCCTTCCTTCCTTCCTTCCTTCCTTCCTTCCTTC